>CABHPP010170758.1:0-22262 GCA_902168425.1 Peromyscus attwateri | reverse complement strand
CACCTCTGGATAAACCAACTGTTAACCAATAGCACACCTCTGGATAAACCAACTGTTAACCAATAGCCCACCTCTGTATAAACCAACTGTTAACCAATAGCCCACCTCTGGATAAACCAACTGTTAACCAATAGCACGTGTGCTCCTTGGAGGACCTTTCCCTTACTCATCAATATAAGTTTTCATAACTAGTTAGTATTTTTGCCAAGGGTAAGGAAAACTGAACACCAGGTGAAGTAGGTGGACCTGGCCAGCGTGTCGAAAGCCCCAGGACAGATCACCGAGCAACCCCCCTTGGCCGCACTGCTCCGTACCTCGCACACATCTGTCCAATATTTCTTTACACTTTTCCTGCCCCACATCTGCCAGAAGCTGGTACACCATCTCCCATTACAAATAAAAAATGCAACTGCCGAATTTCCTTCTGTGAAAGCAAAGCTCGGCCCCCAGATTTCTGCGGCCACCCACAATGGGAACAGTTCTCAGTACCTTCTTCCTCGCCTTTGAGCAGGTGGCCTGCTGCTAGCTAGAGTTCTAGAACCTGTCTGTGTGGGACCATCCCCCCCACTCTCATGGGTTCTCAGGCATCGATAACAACGTCATAAACTGGGTGGCTTGAACAGGATGAGCTTCCCATTTCTGTAGTTTGATCGGGGTATTGGCACAGTGGGTTCCTTCCCTAGCCGGTGAGAGCCTCTTACTCCAGGCCTCCCCCGCCTGCTTTCCAGGGCTTGTAACAGTCCTTGGAATTCCTTGGAGGATGCACCCCCACTCCCAGGTATCTGCCAGTATCTCCGTAGGGAATTCTGTCTGTGTACCTGTGTCTAAATTTCCCCTTCTTGAAGACACAGTCATATTGGATTAGGACTCATCTTAACAACCTCATCTTAGTTACACATGAAGTGATCCTATTGCCAAATAAGGTCATTTTATGAGGCACTCAGGGTTAGAATCTCAATTAAAAACAATAGGAGGGGGTTAAAACCCATTTTACACTTACATTTCAACTTACAATCCCCAATCACACACATACACATACACACACACACACACACACACACACACATATACACACACACACATACACACACACACACACACACACACACACACGCACACACACACACACACAGACTTCCCTACTTACTATTGTTCAACTTTAGAATGGTGAGGAAACACACGCATCCAACCATTCTGTTTTCTTCTTCTCAGGACAGTATTCAACAACTAGTATGAGATATTACACGCTTATTATAAAGCCAGCTTTGTGTTGACGGTTTTGCCTAATTGTAGACTATGGAAATGTTCTGAGCACAATTAAGGTGGGGCAACTGAGTGAGGACGTTCAGTGGGTTATGCTAATAAAGCGCACTTTCACTTTCAACCGACACATTTCCAACTTGGGGTTTCCTAGGGCAGGTAACACCGTGGTGAGGTGAGGGGCACTCCCAGCGCCTGCTTCCCTGTACATACTGTATTAGTCACCTCTCACATCACTATGACAAGACACCGTCCAAAACCATCTAAGGGAAGGAAGGAAGGATTTGTTATGGCACAGTGTGAGGGGGTAAAGTCAGTCATGGTAGGCGGTATGGCAGTGGGAACATGAGGCAGCTAGTCATCCTACATCCACAGTCAGAAGACAGATGAAGGCTGATGCTAACTGGCTTTCTCCTTTCTTCCTTTACATTCAGTTCCAGACCCCAGTCCAGGGGGTGGTGATACCCACATCCAGAATGGGTCTTCTCTCATCAGTTAAATCGACCTGAAAACACCCTGTACGGACATGTCTAGGGGTGGTTTCCTAGGCTACTCTAAATCTAGCCAAGCTGACAAAGAAGATTAAATGTCACACATGCATACTTAGGATAAAGTTTAATTTATAAATTAGGCAGGTGTTCTCTCAGACGATAATGGAAACAGCAAACTCTAATAATACGCTATAATAAAGTTCTGTGAAGGTGGCCAGGCCCTACTGTACTGAACTATGCTGACTGAGGTAGAGAGCAAAGCTTCAGATTGGGGGAGTTGGGGGGACTCCTGCAGCTTCCACTCTTTGAATGAACTCCCACCTCCCAAACTACAGCTCAGCTCACCAGGAAGACCTGTTGTTGGCACTACATGATGCCCCATGTTCCACATGCAGGGGACCAAAGGATGTCAGCCTTACTGTAGACATCCCAGAGCCACGCCAAGCACTGCTTCTTCTACCTGATCTACAGTTCCTGCTGAGTGACACATGTTTCCTCAGACCAAGTGAGCCCAAAGATTCATCACCAAAAGAAGAGATCAAGTCAGATGTGTTTGTATCACTGTCTAGCACACAAAACCTGTTCTAAAGTGAAAAAGGAATCATGCTAGTAGGTGTCGCCTTGATAATGGAGAGTAGGGAAAACCAAGCAAACAGACAAACAAAAACATTTTGAGAAACATAGAGCCTTGGTGTCTAAGCACTTCGAACACTTCCATGTCACATGTTGTCATCCACGTTAGGCATACGGACTCCGGAGCTATCAACAGTGCACTTTGCATGTGTAGAGCATCTTGTGACCTTCATGTGCACCTGGAGGCATTCGATTATAGAAAACATCTTTGAGGAACAGTAAGGTTGGGGGTTTCTATCAACACAAATATCTATGTTTTAAGAGCCTCTGGTGAAGAGCACACGAAAGGAGGCTGTGCCTGTCTCCTGGCACCAGGGACTTGACTCAGGCACCAGGAGCCTTGTGAAGCTCACACACCTAAGTCCACAGAACTAACCCTATAACTCAATTCTCCTGATTCCTGATTACCTCACCCTCTCTAAAATAGCACGATGTCACACCCTCATTTCGTAAAGGCTATGTTTTTATTGAAGATCAGTAGTTCGACTTTCCTAATCTTCTAAATTTAACAAGCAAAACTATGTTTGAGTGTGTGTGTTTCAGGTATCTGGGGGATACTTCTGGCTCCCATACTCATCAATGGCCAGTTGTTACCCAGGAAGATAACGAAGTCCGGTGTCTTATGAAGCAGTAATCTGCTTTCAACTTCCCACGTTCTCAGCATCTTCAGAATGTTAGATATATATCAGACCCAGTACTCACACAGCTGTCTCTGACTCTTGAGAATTGGCTGGTGAGTTTTAAACTTTTTTTAAAAAAAGGTCTATGTAGCACGAATCTTAAAAGTTCTTATTAATAAAAACAAACCCAGGGCCTGGTATTGGGGTGAATGTTGGAAGATCAGAGAAGCAGAACAAGCCACAGCCACCTCACCTCGCCAGTTCCTCAGCTGACCCTGTTTCCTCAGACTGGATGCCTCTCAGCTGAACTGTGCTGTTCAACAGCCTAAAAGCTTAACCAGCCTAGTTCCTGGTCCTCACACCTTATATACCTTTCTGCTTTCTGCCCTCACTTCCTGGGATTAAAGGCGTGAATCACCATGCCTGGCTGTTTCCAGTGTGGCTTTAAACTCATAGAGATCCAGATGGATCTCTGCCTCCCAAGTGATAGGATTAAAGGCGTGTGCACCACCATTTTCTGGCCTCTATATCTAGTGGCTGTTCTGTTCTCTGACCCCAGATAAGTTTATTAGGGTACACAATATTTTGGGGAACACAATATCACCACAGGTCTATCCTATTAAACTAAGGGACTAGGATAAAGGTCAATGGTGGGGCTCCCATCCAGCATGTGTACAGTTCCAGATTCAATCCCAGCACCCACCATACAAAATAACAAAACCAACCCAAACCCTCTGAATGGAAGAACTCAGGTTTTCCTTTAAAATTATTTTTCATTTTCACATGCATCTTTAAGAGTCTGGCTATATTTAAGAAGGGTAAAAGTCTCAGGAGAAGAAAAGAATTCTTAAATGACTATTTTTCATTATTGGCCAAAGTATCTGAGAGTCCCACATTTTCTTAGCCCTTTGAGAGAAAATGCTAAAGAAAGGTCCTAGCACACACTAGCAGATCAAACTCTGCTTACAGACCTACCCGGCTGGACCTTAGCATCCACTAACACACTACAAACATCCACAAATATCCAGTGAGTGGCTGCAGCCCAGCCAGGGTGGAATTCTTTACCTTTCTTGCCAGCTCGGGATTTCTGCTCAGAGTCCATCTCACAGGCAGTGACCACAGCCACCGTCACCGCCAAGCCACCAGGGTGGCTTCATCTGTGACCTCTCCTTTCTCCATCTTGGATTGCTTACACTGTTGCTATGGCTGCCTACATTTAATTCATGTCCACCACTGCGGCTAACCCCAGAATGGCCAGCTCAGCTCAGATCTTCATCATTCCTCTTGTTCTCTTTCCATCCCCATTGTGTTACTCTCTGCCTGTAACTGGATATCTCTTCAACAGTAAAGTCACAGGATCTAAAGGAAACACTGGTGGCTTCCTGCACAATCAACCCCCTTTCTCTGATGGTGGTGGTGAGCAGCCTGGGTGGTCCCTACTGGTCAGCTCATCCCAGTATTCTGCAGTCCAGTGACTACTTCTTGAAGGCTCTTTGTGAGCATTTTGGTGCACATTTCTTCTGCTCACTCGGACTCTGCATTTTACATTATTTCTCCCAACTGCATCCATATGAATTTTCCAAGCTGTGCCTCATTTTGTTATTTCCTGTCTATTTCCTATATTTTGATCTCCTTAAGGTATAATTATAATATTTCTGTCCTTACCGATTCATGAAATCTCCCCCATGATCCAGGATCATCTGCCAACCTCATCAATGTGCAGTTTATTCCTCCTTAAATAAAGGGAGATGCGTTGCACAAACCCCACAGCATCAAGCCACACGTGCTCACTGCCTTTTGTGTCCCATTTTATTTGCTGTCTTTCCCTGTTTTCCATCTGTGACTCATCCTCAAGCCAAGTTGAATTTATCTCCTAATACAATAAAACGTTGAAATTTTGCTGTTGAAAAAAGAAAATACCTCGACCTATACTTTATCAGCTCACATCTTCTCCATTGACTTGGCTAGTCAAGCAAAAACTCTCAGGCTCTAGTTTTAACCCTTTCTGATCCACAGTTGTTTTTTTTTTCCCAATGTATCTGATGGCATTAGCTATTTTTATGACATATTATTATTCTCCGATATAACTGGTTTATAATAAAAAAGAACTTCTTTTCCCTTATAAACAAGAGCCTAAGATCTTTAAGCTTCATTCATGATGAAGTATAGGGCTGGGTAGGATGGGTGAGAGATGACTTGGAGCCCGTGGGGCTGTGTTGCTGTATACTGGTGCTGCATGTGTGCTGTGACCGAGGTCACACGGGTATCGTGCAGACACCCAAGAAAAACAGGTTTCTTCCTTCCTCCGATGTGTGTGGCCACCCTCCTGCCTGCTGCAGAAGTTCAGAGCAAGGAGCCCTTGCTGTCACTAATTTCACATGTCCAGGTGCTTCCCAGTCTCCCCTTCCTCTTGACAAGCTAGGGAGAGTTTACTTCTGCCAAGCCTGCTTTCCAGCACTACCAAAGACTTGGAGACTTTCATGTGCTCACATTCCTTTTTTTCCAAAGCAAATCCATATTCTGATACTCCATGGCCACAGCTGGGACAGATGCAGACTTATCTTGCCACCTCATTAGAAGCAACAAACAAGCAGAAATCTTGTAGTGCATCCAAAAAGTTGTCAGACGGAAACAAACTCTGGCAAGGAGCCAGGTGGCATGTGCCCCGGTTCCAGCCATTTCGCCTGCAGTTCCACCATATGTAAATTGAGAAGCTGTTAGCAGAAGCAAGCCAGATGAAAACTGAAGTGTTTAGGGTACACAGACACATCTGCGGGCCCTTCATACCCAGGCCCCTTCACCACAAATCCCTTCCTACTTCCTATTCTGCATTCCCACCCCTTACACTGACTCCCCCCGCCCCCCATCACCACATACTTTTATCATCTGCTACTGGCTGAGTTCACGTGCCCAAGCCACAGCGGTAGACCTCAGAATGAGAGTACAGGATGTAACAAAATTCCTGAGCCCTATAACCTTCTTAAAGATTAAACTTTAGCAAATACTGGCAGAAGGAGAAGAAAGAAAGAGAGGAAAGGCAGAGACCGCATAACCAACCAAAGCAGGGGATAGATGGCATGGTGGCCCAGAGTTTTCAATCAGTGTCTCTGTTTGTGAGAAATCCCTGGAATCTTAGGATTTAAATATAGTCCACCACTCTCTCTGGAGACACCCAGAAGAAGAAGAAGAAGAAGGAGGAGGAGGAGGAGGAGGAGGAGGAGGAGGAGGAGGAGGAGGAGGAGGAGGAGAAAAAAGCTACCACGCTATAGCTAACACAGCAACAATAACACCTCAAGCATGAGGTGCAAACACAGGAGCTTGAGTTTTGGTGCAGGCTTGAATAATTTCTACTTGCAAGAGTCTATTTTCCACTATTTAAACTTTGAATGACATCTCTGCCTTCCTCCCTTGCAAGGATATTATGGGCTCTGAAGGACAACATGCATGAGCCATTACCTAGACTTCTGTCTTCATGTCCTTCTAGGCACTCTTCGAACTACTGCTCCTGGCACTCCACTAAAACCCCCCTCCTGTCGGCCAAACGAATCCAAGAGGGGTGCAGTCACCATTGCTGCACTAGCCAATGTTCACACATACCCCTCACACTCAGCTTTGTCCCACTTACCTGATTTCTCTTTGCAGCTCTGTCTTACTTCACCACTGCTGGACGTGTGCCCCCGGTTCTGTGTTTACACATTCACGTGTAACCCATTTGCTCAACCACTTTGTGATAAACTGTGGCCTGTCTTTTAGCAGTCATTCACACCATGGTCAAGTCTAGCCCACTGCTCATTTTCAGAAATAACTTCATAAAGTTTTATTGGAACACAGACTCGTGTATATACTTCTCGTGGCTACTTCTGTATAGAGACAACAAAAATGTGGCTGTGCAGACAGAAAGCCCAAAGTATCTATTAACCAACCCATTGTAGAAAAAGCTTGCCAGCTCTTGGTGCAGACATGCCTCCTAAGTCACACTGGACTTGGTGCCTCCAGGCAATCTTGCTGGCCCTATGTCTCATAGGCTGCTCTAAAATGACACAGACACTTTATAAATAACGTCCTGTCCTCATGCCATATTTTGAGTTAATGTAAGTAGGAACCTCGCCCAGGAACAGCAGCTCCATTCCAGACACAGCCTTCTCTTACCACACATTTGTCAAGTTTGAGTCTCTCTGACCTTGTGAGTCTCTCCAAGGTCCCATCACTCTGCCTTTCCAGCCTTTTCTCCCTTGGAATCTACCCACCTCCACCATTGGCTGTATTTCTAACCCAAAAACTCCCAACATTTATTTGTTCACCAGTGTCCTCTAAGATACGGCCACCACCTCCATATATATCCAAAATGGCACATCCTCTGGCATCAGGTACTATAGCTGGCCAGTCAGAGTAAGTTGCACTAGGATTCCTAAAATTGAAGACAAGCACTCATCTTCAAAATGGGGGCCTGGAGCTGCGAAGTGACATTTTAGGTGCTGGGCTTGTGCCCACATTAACCCCCCTTCTTTAAGTGTCTCCTGACCATCAGATAGAATAGATCCCCATTCCCTTCTGTGAGCATGAGTCTCTCTCTCTGCCAGAAGCCATCATAGTGTATCACGATTGGGTTACAATCTGTCTCTTGCACTAGCCTGTGAGCTCCCAGAGGACAGCCTTTGCACACCAGAAGTGTTGAAGTACAGTGGACACTCAATGCATACTAAGGCACCAATGACTCCTGAACTACACAGTGCTCTTCACATACCAGTGGAGGAGATGCAAACCCACATTCTTGAGTGTTCTCACTTCACCTCACTACTCACTATAATGGCCCACAGAAACTGAACAATCCTGCTGGAAGATTTGGTTGTTGGCCTTTCTGGGTATCCCAGGAGAGGCCCTTCTCAACTGGACATGAGGCTGGTGTGCTCAGCAGGATGGAGATGGGGAGACAATGTAGAGAAGGCAATGGGGAAGGAAGGTGATGCTTTTACCCACGAAACAGCAATTAACAATGCACACTGAATTTTATTCGATCAAAATGGCTGAATACACGCCACATGTTAGGCGCCCCGTGCTGCACCTAGCTAATGTCTTGTGGTAAAAGAGAAGGATGGAGCAGAAGAAACTGAACACAAAGAGAAAGCAGAAGGGGAACTGGATTGTGTCTTTATGTTGGGAAAAGGGGGTTTGACAGACTAGGTAATCCCTATTTCCTTTACCAACGAAGAGAAATCAGAAGGCGTGGGGCTAAGGCTGTGCATGAGGCGTTCTGCAGCTACGTGACAGGAACACAATGCGAACCTCAGAAGGCGAAGGCTCAGAGCACAGTGTGTGGCTTACAATATTCTTTCCAAGAGGTGCTTGAACAGCACGGGAGGACCGGGCAGCTCTTTCAGAGGAATGAGATAAATGATCAAGGCACCTCTTCTGATCATGACTGATTTTATTTCTTATCCAGGCCGCCATATAAAATAGATTATGTGATTCAGTGTTTCCAATTGCCATCTACCACTGTCATGGGAAAAACTATTAAAACACAGTGTGTAAGAGGGTTGACTGAGTTTATAGTATAGGGAACAGAACAGAGAGATGTGACTAGCAAGTTGGCACAAACTGAAGGCTGGGATTCCTAGTGGGAAGAACGTAACTTTGGGCTACTTACTGGGTCCCAGTCTCCTCTCAGCCACCCATCGCCTATTTGACACAGGTCACCAAAAAAGGGAACATACATGAACACACTGATGTTTGCCAAGTATCCATAACAAAAGAGCAGTGGCTGCCTTAGGAAAGGGAACATTGCTGGTGATTTCTAGTTCCTTCATTGTTTTCCAGTTCTGTGATTACTGCTGCCGTTGGGGGAGGGGTTGTCTTCTAACGTCCAAAGCTCTGGCTTGGGTCTTGGCTAGTACAATCCTTCATGCCTTCTTTATTATGCTGTAAACGGACTTCTCTGTTCCCTGGAACACCTGCCGTCATTCAGATTGCTCCCTTCTGAGGCACTGATGATTTTCACACACATGGCTTTCCTCATCTATGCTTCATCATGTAGGCATGACACGTGGTTGCATGACTGTGCGCTGTTATTAGATCCCACGTATTCGACTTTTTTATTTGGGGGGAAATCACACCCCTGATATGTAACAGAAACTCCAGCCAGCCATAATTATTCTACATTTTGGGTGGGAGTTTTAAACGTTGTCAATAACTTCCAAATGTG
Source organism: Peromyscus attwateri (assembly GCA_902168425.1). Lineage (NCBI taxonomy): Eukaryota > Metazoa > Chordata > Mammalia > Rodentia > Cricetidae > Peromyscus > Peromyscus attwateri. The sequence goes on along the minus strand of CABHPP010170758.1, from coordinate 13,059 downwards.
TACGCTTTCCAGGTTTGTTCACACCCGTGGGACAGAATAACACTAAGGTAGGAGACCACGCCTCCTTTTAAAGCCATAGGCTAGTTATTTCGCTGGGGTAAACTATGCTTTTACGGTGAATATGGGAGTTTTACCCATTTGCAAGCTGGCTGACAGTCCATCCTATCATCAGGTAGTGTGTGGCTCCACCTAAGCTTAGGGGCTGAATCCCTTATAAAGGATACTACTGGCCCTGGAATGTTTCAAGTAAAATGTAGACCCACAGAAATTATTCTTGCCCGTCTCTATCTGAATTTGCTTTCTAACCATTTCCACTGGAGGGATGTACACTACACTCACTTCCAGTGGGATGCATGTCAGCGTGTTAAGGATTCTGGAAAACAACCCAATTGGCAAGTGCATATATTATTTGTGCATGGAAACTCTGCCCCCGACATGCACCACAGCCTCCAAACCATTTCCCTTGACTGCAGTTTATAAAGAGCTAGAATGCATAAGGAGCTAAGCTGGGAACGGATCTTCTATTTTATTTCCCCTTCTAGCTTCTCCCTCCAGCTTCATAAAGCCAAAGAGGAAACCAAAATCAAACAACCAACAGGTGTAGGACAGGGCTGACTTCATGAAAGCCTGGGGAGGGGAGCATTACTACATCATTATTCAATAACATTTGACCCAAAGAAGGATGAAACTGTCTCCAGAGTTTAAATAATTGGTGCCCTCATTGGTTTCAGACCCAGGTCTTGACTAAACAATTCCTAAATGTAACAGAAGGAATAAATGACCCAGCTTCTTTGAACCCCAGTTAAATGGGGTCATCAAAGCCAGCCATGAAGGGCACTAATTAGGGTCAAATGAAACAACATGCAAAACCCCTACCACAGGGTGTGGAAAACCCAAGGGCATTCAACACATGCCTCCCTTCGGTTTTCTGTGGGACAGAGTGGAGAAAGAGAAGGGTCAGACAGTATCTCTGAAACCAGAGCAAGGCACTGGGGTTCTGTGTTTGGAAGGCTTAGTCTGTCATCCTAGAGCAGAAAAAGGAAAGTTAGAGTACAAGGTGAAGAATTTGAGGTGGGGCCATGGAAGGTAACCCCAACACCAAGGAAAGCCCTCCACAAGGACAGGGGAAGGTATCTTCAGGATTAACCCTGAGCCCGGGAATACAACAGTGAAACATGGGGAACCATGCTTTGTGAAAGGCCCTCCATCTTCTAGGGCCTGAAAGGAAGTTTTTTTGCAGTCCCCTCCTCCCCGTGAAAAACAGGTCGGCTCTTTGGAATTAGTGTCAATAGTGTGAATAGCAGTTGTTTTTTAAGAAACACACTTGTGGAAGCAAGCCTCCCAATCCAAGTTCCACACTTCCTTATGCATCTCTGCATGTTAACTCTGAATTCCCACCATGCACTCAGAGGAGGTATCTGCTGAGAAGCTGGTACTTATGGAAACAGCACTCTGTGGAGGACATAGGCTTGTCCTGTTGGCCCTTGCAGCTGTGTGGTGTGGGCACTTCTCAGAGTGAGGTGTCCAGGTGACCACCTTGAATATTTGCTAGTGAGAAAGTGCTCCTGCCTAAAATGCTAATCTCTCTTAAGCCAGAAATACTCTATCTATCTCGTGGATCACACACCACCCACAATCCAGAAAACATAATGCAAACTTCATTCCTGGCTTTATTGAAGATGGGGGCTCAGTGCAGACAAAAGTGGACAAGACTGTTGTAGAATGTTATTTTAAGGTATGTTACTTCTATTTATGCTGTGGAACATTTGTTTACTGATGCAAAGATTATTTGTATTCTTTATATTGCATTTGTTTAACTCTGTGAAGCTGTATTACTGTGCCTGTCTAAAATACTTGATGGTCTAATAAAGAGCTGACTGGCCAATAGCAAGGCAGGAGAAAGGATGGGCGGGGCTGGCAGGCAGAGAGAATAAATAGAAGGAGAAATCTGGGAGGAAAAGAAGAAAGAGCAAGAGAACAAGGAGAGGAGGATGCTAGGGACCTGCCACCCAGCCACCCAGCCAGCCATAGAGTAAGAGTGAAAGTAAGATATACAGAAGTAAGACAATGAAAAAGCCCAGAGGCAAAAGGTAGATGGGGTAATTAGTTAAGAAAAGCTGACGAGAAACAAGCCAAGCTAAGGCCGGGTGTTTATAATTAAGAAAAAGCCTCTGTGTGTGATTTATTTGGGAGCTAGGTGGCGGGCCTCAAAAGAGCCAAAGAGCAAAAACAAACAATGCAAGACACTGCTCCTGCTTTCACCTCCACTTTTAAAGGCCATATATTAGCCATATATTACACTCCCTACACTTTCACAGACACATTCATGGGGTAGCCAGAGCAAATGTGATCCCAGCCACTTCCTCAACAGCTGGTGAATGCTGGAGGCAGGATCCAAAGCCAGGTGTGTTTCACTTCCAAGCTTTATCGTTTTTCACTTCTGAGCTTCACACTGGGAATTTAGGCATTGTTAAATTTACTCTGAGTTTTTGACATTTGATAGAGATGATAAAAACAGGCTTTTGTTTTAACTAGATGGGACACAGTATGTGGTTCTTTGAAAGGTGAGCTGGGCAGTATGTGCAGGAAGGAACCTTGCAGGTGACTTGATCCTGCTTGCTGCCCCCCTTGAGCTATGAGAACTCAGAGGCACAGAGCACTCGGGCAGGTGAGCAAGGTCCTGTGACCCTAGGGTGTACAGCAAAGCCTGGCCCAGACCAAGGCTTCCTCTCCAAAGCCAGGGTTCTGGCCAGTTAAAGATTTCCATCTGGGATAGTTTCCCATGTGTAGGTTTTGCAGAGTTAATGTCCTGTCCATAACTGGGGCAAATGGGTAGGAAATTACAAAGGGAACTATATTCCCAGTGGCTCGTCATGCTGGAGGAAATGAAAGGATTTAAGCAGATCTGGCCTGAATAAATATTTTCTCTATAAAAGTTAATCTACAATTACATTTAATGTGAAATATTATATAGAAAAACATCCCATGTGTTTTTGTTGCTGAAGGACACTTCTAGTGTGTGTTTTATTGCTGGTCTGAAGCTTGGGTTGGAAAACTTCCCTCTGGGGAAGTTTATTTGGGTAAGAGTTGACTACAGCCCTGAGCATTTCTCATCATCTGGGACACAGGTTCCCATGGGCATGCGGAAGTGCATCATGTTGTCTAAAGGCTTTGAGATTTGCTTCCTAGAACTGCAAATATTGATCTGCCATGTGGGGCTCCTTTGGCTTTGAGAAGAGGGAACAAAAGTGTGGTAATGCCTCAATCACTTCTCTGGTTGCCCACAGCATTTTGTGGGCTATCATGTTTTGCTATGTTTTATATATATAAAAACAAAAACAAAAGAACACCAACAGAGGCACAGATTTCTTTTCGCAGTATTTGAATATACTAAGTAATATTTCTTAGCATCAGAAAGAAATCAGGAAGAAAGCGTGTTACCCAGGGTCAAGCTTAAGCACTTGTCACGTCTCCTGGTTTACACATCCTACTGTGCTTACCTTAACTTACATAGAAATGTTTTCCTCTGAGGTCTGAGGACCAAGGAGAAGGACCCCTCTCAAGCCAACCATGGTGGACTGAGCAACAGTCCCAAGCATGTTTATACCCTAATCCCTGGAAACTGTCAATTTTACCTTAAAAGTCAGAAAGGGAGTTTCCATCTATAATTCTGGATCTCGAGACGGGGAGATTATCTGAGCTGTTCCGGGTGAACACTAAATGTAATCTTAAGTGTGCAAAGAAGGGAGTTTTACTACAAATGAGTGCACCCGGGGCAAGAGATGCAGGGGTTGCTGGACTGGTAGGTTGTAAAGATGGAGGAAGGCAGGCCCACAGTCAAGGAATATATGAACAGAAACAACTTAGATCGAGCATCCTCTGGAAGCTGAAAAACACAAGGAAGTGGATTCTCCCCCCAGCGGTCTCAGAAGCTTCAGAGAATAACTACATTTGAACCCATTTAAGCTGATGGCAATGTGGGACACTGGGAAGAGGGACACAGCACATTCGCATCCCTACCCTCTCCCGTCCCGTCCTTCCCCTTTACCCTGCACAGGCTTTACAAAGTTAGGGACAGTAGCAGCTGCTGTGGGCCCATGGCCTGTCCTACCATCTTATCAAAGTCCCCTTGTGCCTCTCACTGGAGTGCCCTCAGTCCCCCCCCCTCTCACCTCAGAGTCCCCCCGCCCCCTCCCTACTGTGATTCCTCCCAGTGTCCACATGAGACAAGCACCATCTGTGTCACACCAACAAGACAATGATTCTCCCTGCGAAAGAACCCACCAAAGCCTTTCTTTAAATGATGCACACCACTGACGCACATGGATGCAAAGGCAAAATAATTTCCTTAGTTTCCCCGCTCAGCCTATTTACCCCCCATGCGCACAGGCAAGGCATTAGCTTGTGAAGCTACTCTCCTTTTCTGAAGTTTAGCGTTTTTTTTTTTTTTTTATCAGATGAAAGCTGTTTCCACAAGAATGGAATAAATAGTATGAATAAAATTTCTAGTACAGGTTGTGGCACAATATGAATGTTTCACACATGCTGGTTTTCTTGTAATCACACAGCACATGATGTCTAACTACAAGATCACCAGACTGAACTTCTGTGGTCCTTTTCTGGGTATGACTTAATCCTAGCAAACTGACCTATAAGCCAAAGACATAAAGATAAAAATAAAAAAGAAGAAATAAAAAGATCTGTCTGGTTCTCTCCATCTTACCATATGTGCATTTATGTGTATTTCCTCATGGGTAAGTCCTTCTCGGTGTCAATATGGGGGGCATGGCTGGTCACCAGAGACAACAAGGGAGTTTACAGTGATGGAGCTGAGGCTGTACCAGGAACTGTTCTCATGTGAATGTCTGGCACAAAACCAAGGTGAAGTCAGCGACAAAGGAGACAAAGAGAAAGCCACACAGGAAGTGGCATCCAGCATTCACTGAGCAATAGGATAAAAGCTCTAGTAACGGGGGCAGGGCAGCCCTAATTGCCACCTTCCCAGCGTTCCTATCGTCTGCCAGCTCAGCATTCCTGTCTCACCGCAGGACATTTTCCCTCAACACCCAACACCCCAAGGTGAAGGCCAGCTATCGTAACATGCCATTGATGGTATCTGGTAAAGGCAGCTGCTGGCTTCCCAAGCTAGATTTTGTGAGAGTCACTCTTGGTGACCTGGCCAACTTAACCCAACAGACAACTTCATGCCCAAAGCGTAAGTGACCATATCTCCAAGATGGCTCCTGTTCCCTTCCCCCCAGTGCCTATATCTTGGTGAGGAGCAAGATCAATCTCTGGTGTGTTTTCTCTCAGTTCTGGGAATACTCATTTCAAAAAGCCTGGGCGGAATTTATATATCACCGTGGTCAACATCACCATTCCTAACCCTGATCTTAAGAGTTTGTGGAGAACCTTCTAGGCCCATTTCCACTGTTGAGCTATGACATTTGGAAAGACTTCCTGGATATGTGACCACACGGGCAGGAAGTAGAATGCAGAATGGTTAACTGGAAGATTGAAGGGCACCTTTCAGTGCCGGACTGTTTCGGCTCCTGTGTGCTCTCTGGTTGGTGGAAGAGGAAGCCTCCTGAAGGTGGACCCTGACCTTCAGAGATGACAGTAATGAAGTAGCCAGCATTTCATCTCAGCTTCTCTAGAGTGCTTGAACATGCTGATTTTGTGTGACACGTATGCTCTAGTGCCCTGGTGCGGCATAGAAGTCCTTCTGTCACTTGCTTGTTCTGGTAATGTTTGTTGATGATAACTATAAACAAGGAAAGTCAATGGTATCCGACACTGGTATAAAATGAAATGAGTGTGGACTTCATACTTATTGTCCAGACTGAGCACTCAACCTGTGCCAACGGTCCTACCACACCTTGAAGACACAGACGTGGTTTTCATTCACTATTCTGTTCCTAATCCAAGAGACTCCTACTGAAGGGGACATCAACATAACGGCCACCTATCTGTCTCCCTGATTCAATAGAACAACCCAAGGATTAGAGGTATGTGCTGTGGAACCCTGTGCCAGAGTCAGCTTGTGAAATGGAAAAACAGCAGGTGAGACCAGTTGTTCTCTTAGAAAGCAGTTAGTACACAATGGAAACTCACGGAGTTGATAACTTATATTGCCCTGAGGTAGGACTTTCCTCCCCTCAGGCCCTGGCTCACATTCAACACCGTACAGTACTGCTCCAGGCTCCGCTCTCACCTCCTGGCTGGCCAACTCGTCTTCAGGCCACATTTTTGCTGCTCCTCTATGTTCAACAGCCACTGCTAGAGCTGTCTCCTGAATGCGCAATACTAGGTTAATCTTCCAAAATTGCTCAGATTGTCACAGGACCTTCTCCAAAGCACAGGATCGCATTCACTGAATCCATTCACCATAGCTATATAATAACAGCATCTATTTATTACTAACTCTACACATTGGTGAAGTGTGTAGTGAGCGCTGTTTGGGGTAGACAGGGAAGGGGAGAAATGAGTTTATCAGTGTGGTATGGGGCAGTTTCTTTCTTTTTCTTTTCCTCTTTTTTTCTTTTGGTTTTTCAAGACAAGATTTCTCTGTGTAACCACTCTGACAGTCCTGGAACTTTCTGTAGACCAGGCTGGCCTCAAACTCACAGAGACCTTCCTGCCTCTGCCTCCTGAGTGCTGGGATTAAAGGTGTGCACCACCACCACCTGGCTGGGGCAATTTTCTAAGATGCCACCAAGAATCTTGTCATCTCATTAGCAAGTAGGAAATTACAAAATTAGAACAGGGAAATACCATTTCACATTTAGAAGGCAGGCAGACATCTAAAACCACCCAGTTTTTAACTCCATCAGGATAGGCTTCATCTTTATGGTCTCCCGAGGTTAAAATCCAGGTATTGGCCAGGCTGAATTATCTGGGTCACCTTCCAAGCTTACATTGCTGTGGTAGAATTTACATCCACACAGCTGTGGAGCCAAGATCCCCACGATCATGCCACACGCTGCCTGGACCACTCCAGGTTCCCAGAGGCCACCTGCTTCTCTTAGTGTGCAGTCTTCTTCTTATCAAATAAACAATAGCCCATCAAGTCCTATTCACTGTAAGAACCTAGGTAGCTTGACTGACAGATCACTTTTGTGGTAGGAATAAGATCCGGAGACTTGTACATGCTAAGCACACACATAGAGTTACATTCCCAGGCACTACTCCCGACATTTAAAGGGTTTATGCAACAGCATAGGCCCACTCGGGTAATCTCCAGATTTTAAAGATCAAGTGTACCAAGTAACAGAACCCAATGATGGAGATAAACCCATAATATCCTTGGTGATTATGCAGAGGGTGGGAATCCTGGTGCGTCTTGGAAAGCTGCTCAGCACCACAGCTACAGACTCTCCTCTCTCCATCTCTATCCACCCGAGACATCAGCAATCAGCACAGCCCTTGCAAAGGGACAGAATTCTAGCTACACATATCTTCCAACAACAAACAAAGTCCGGCTAAGTGATGTTTTAAAAAAAATACAGAAAATCCCAATGGGATAGGATGGGGAAGGAAGTTATGGCCAAATGGTAATTAGAAGAAACCTCCTGTGTCCAATTCATATAGAATCAGAGCTACTAACGTGTGACACCGTGTCAATGCTAAAGATTGTCATTTCATTAGCAGCAAGAGGGATATAAAACCAGGAGATATCATTTCATAGTCCAATCTGAAAAAACCCTAAAAGCACATCGAGGCAAGAATTTACACCTAAATACCTTTTATAAACTCACTCAAGGATATAATATTTGCATTATCTAGTGAGGTTAAATATGTGTGTTCTCCACTACCAAGCATTTCTACACCCACATATTACACACTAGAAAAATATTTGCACAAGGAGACTTTTACTAGTTTTTGTAGTGCACATTGCATGGAAAAGCCCAAGTCTGGCAACAGGTCAAATATCTATTGACAGGAGAATAATAATAAGTTGTGGTAGTAATTATACAATGGAATTTATGCAGCAGTGAAAATAAATATACTGCTACTAAACTTATTAATATGAATTAAACATAAGGAACCTTCAGCGACAAAAGCCAAATTGTAGAAAATAATACAATTCCATTTATATGCCTTTAACTATGGAGCAAATAGAGAGTATTATGAGTCACAGACAGGGTAAAAAATATGGAGAAGGGGCTGGGGAGAGGGTTGGGCAGCAGGGAGGGGCAAAGGTGCTTGCTACGAAGCCTGATGACCCAAGTTCAGTTCCTGGGTCCCACATGGTGGAAGGAGAGGATGGACTTCCATAAGTTTTCTCCTGACCTCAAATGCATGCTGTGGCATGTGCACACATGTGTGTACACACACTGCACTAGGTAAATAAACAATAATAATACAATGCTTTATTACTAGGGAACAATGGAAACAATGGGAGTAGCTAGCTGGTGTAGAAAGGAGGCTATGATTTTAGGTGCACAGATGGTCAGCAGCCTCAATAAGGAAGGGTTCCTTGGTCATAGACTGAGAAAGATGTTTTATTGTGGCTCCTATGGCACATGCATTCTTTGTATACACGAACAAGTCTTAACTGAGACAAAGAGATGCATGATGTCCACACACTAACATGTGCTGTAGTATTCTGGGAAAACACTCTTCCAGATGGCAGAGCGTCACCATGTAAAAGAGACTCGCAGGAAGGAAGGTCAGATGTGTCAAAGCCCATGACCCATATGGGATGCATGAACACATCAGAGCGAAAACTGGAACCATGCTGAGGTGAGTCAGGGAGTTCCTGCACCTCACTAATGCAGACACCACTTGGTGAGATGAGGACCTCCCAAGGGCCTTAGTCGGGGAGAGCTAGAACCAGGTGCTTTGGTAAGGCTCTGAGGGTACAACCTAGTTAGAGTCCCCAGTAAAAGAGGGACAACCTAAAGCCACCCAGAGGAAAGAGAAACTCAGCTGAGGGCCATCTGTCAGCAGAGGGCATTGCTGCAGAGTTCAGATCCATGGCTTCCTCAGTGAGATGCCAAGTGTGCATCCAACATGATAGCCATTATCTTGGGAGTCACAGGACATGCCCCATTATAATAAAAAGTCACATGACAACGAGCCATGGTGACAACCTGAGGAAATTAGAACCCTGAACGGTGGTGGGAAGGGGGACAGTGGCTGCAGAAACAGTTTGACAGCAAAACCCACTGATGGGCATGCACCTGGCAGAAATGAAAACACATCCACATAAAAACTTGCTCACAGATGTTTATAGAAGAGAAGGTGGGAATCATCCAATTGTCCATCAGCTGACAAACACATAAACAAAATATGCCATGTGCATGCAACAGAGAATTAGCCACCCCTAGAAGGTAACAAGGAATTGAGAAGGAAGCCAGATGAAAAATACTATTGGCCAGAGGATTCGCTTTGCACAAGGAGCTGGAAAGGGTGCATCTTACAGAGACAGAAAGTAGCTAAGTTACTGCTTAGGGCTGAGGCTACAAAGTACCACAGGGTTTCTTTCTGAGGTGATCAAAGTATTCTAGACTGGATTTGAGATGAGGGTGTGTGTATCTGTGAGTAGATTATGAAGCACTGAATTATACACCTAAATGGCTGAATTGTTGGCATATGACACATCTCAATAAAGTTTTTTTTTTTTTTTAAGTACACACATGGCTTGAACTTTCAGAACCAGGGCCTCTGCCTCCAGCTTTAGTACTAGGACCAGCCCAGGGCCACGGCACAAGGTTTTGTAAACATTTTGTAGAAGGAGGTTCATGAAGTTTGAGTTCAAGAAGGCCACAACACAGAGCGTGCTGAAGGCTGTAACACTCATCAGTAAGCAAGACCCAGGCTGGGGGCTGGTCCAGTTGGAAAATCACTCGCCTTAAAACAGGAAGATCTGAGTGTGATCCTTGATCCCTGTGTGGTGGGGCACCAAGGGGTGGAGACTTGGGCTCTGTTTGGTGTCCAAGTCCTACATAAGTGAAGCTGACTATCTCTTCTCTCAGCAGCCAGGATAGCTGCCCAAAAAACAAACAAGATTCAGCTCTTTAATCGTCTGCCACTGCGGTAGGTAGCGGCTCCTAAGGCCCCTTCCCTCCCTGAGGATCAGACAGTTAGGCACTACGGGAAGAGGGACTCACCAAAGCCTTACCATTCTCTGAGAATATGCTTGACTGCAGGTGGAAACATTGTCTTTAGTGCTACAGCCATGGGTAAGTTGCCCATGCTCCCGTAATAACTTGAATTATCACTCCCCAAGTTCCCCTTGAGTGGAATCGTTTCCTTGGCCTGTTTCTGGCACCCAGTCTGGGGCGAAGAGACATTAGCTCATCTCCTCATTCACACAAGACACACAAGACACATGCTCACCCACTGGTTTCCCTGACTCTGAGAGCTCTTCTCACTAACTCCCCACAGGGAGGAAGGGCAGCTGCAATCACCTCAGGAAAGCCTTGAGGGAGCTCTTCATACTGAAGGGACCCGAAGTCTGGTTTTCCTTCTGAGAGCCAACTGCTCCATCTGGCCAGTCCCTAAGCAAGAGTGCAGGCTGACTGGGCAGTCAGGCTTGGGCTGTGTTAGCTTTGAAGGAACAAAGTGGAAAGATATTCCAAATGGAAGACCTGGAGCCAGACACCAAATTCCTCCTTGTACTGGTTTGGGGGATGAGAGTTCAGTGGTCCTCCATGAAATCCCAAGGGGCACTGCATCCCCAAGCCACCAAAGAGCTCTTTACTGTAGTCCTAATTCAAACAAGAACACGGCAAAGGCCCGCTGAAACCCAGAGAGGCTCATGTCCTGGGTGTCCACATGCAGGCAGGAATGCTTTACCCCATGAACAGAGAGAGGCCCACTCCCTTTCACTCCCTCTGCCATTCTGTAGCAGCAGGGTCTGTCTGTCTCTGTGTCAGAAGGCAGCCTGTCCATTTCTAAGCCATGCCAGAAGCTAATTATAACAGACAGTCTTGCTGTCATTCAGTAAAGGAGGACACATGTATAAATATTCCCCTTGAAATAAAAATATGAAACCGCAATTTAAAACAATTTACTGGTGACTTAATCTTTACTGTTTTTGGCTACAAAGACACAAAAACGCTGGCTTCCTTCCTTGGATTTACGTTCTGTGTCCCCAGAGGTGTCCTTCCCCAGTTGCTGCTGGCTCCTTGGCAGCCTCTGTTTTTCTTTTCAGGGCAGCATGAATAGCTCATCGGGAACAAACAGAACAAAACACCACGAAATCAACCAAGCAAACAAAAAACAAATCATCATTTTTTAGACACTATAGTATAGTGGCAGAGTAAGCACAAATGTGCTCTCTGTATATCTGCTATCACTCACGGCCAAAACCATGGAGCACAGGTAGGAAGGGGCCGTAAGGTTCAGGATACTACAGCTAAAAATGAGGGTAAAAGTTAAAAAAAAATGGAATAGTAAATGAAAAACCTGTTTTCATAGGTGTAGTCATTTATATTTTTCTGTCTCAGATGCTCTGAGATAGTAAGGAGTTCCCTAATAAACCTAACAATTCAAGACTTGTTTCAACTCAAGAAATATATGCAAATACCAAGTTTTGAAATATTTGCTCTCTCTTATGGCAAGATGGTAATCTCATCCCAACGTTCTTACCATCATTATCCTGCTCTGAAACCTAGCACATATGTTATAATCCACTGATCATCTAGTACTCCAGGAGGTGAGGAGGTCCTGGGTTACACATGACATAATTCAAGCACACACACAGACACACAGACACAGACACAGACACACACACACACACACACACACACACACACACAACCAAAGCCCTCCTGTCATCCACTCACCCAACCCTTGCCTACTTCTGCATAATTATTTCCTTTTCCTCCTCAGCCTGGGTTTTTAAGTACTCCCAATCAAAAATGCATCGTTGAAGGAAGGAAATGTCAACAGCAAGCAGGCTTTACTGCAATTCTTAAATCCACTCCTATGCACTAGGCGTGTGTGACTCCTTGAGAAACCAGATGTCTGGCATGTGCTACATGACTAGATGCAAGTATACCAGAAGCAACCAGGTCAGAACTGACCTCTCAGAAGGGACACGTGGTTGTTGGAAGGCAGCCCTCTCTGTTTGCGTTATTGGGTGTCTGATTGGAACTGCTCTACGCGCTTTATCCAATGCTGCTTGGAAAGAACTAACAAAGTTAAAGGAGCTCATTATACTGGAAAAAGGCTCCGTTGTCTATCAAGCTTTACAGCTTCAGGGCCTAGAGTGAGTGACTTGCCTCCCTAAGCAGAGGTTTTGGCCGATGAGGGTGGTGGCCTCAGTTTGGAGGTTTGTGTCACTTTCTGAGCGTCACATAAAATAATGCCTGGACAGAGTTCAGCAGAAAGCTCAGTAGCTCATCCTCAGGACTCCGCTAGGATTACCATCAAAATCTGGAATAATCCTGGCAGCTCCCCTTCCTCATTTCACTTTTCATGTGCCTGCAGAGTACACTCCATGCCACCACTTCAACTCAAGCTGCCATGACCCAATGTCAGCATAGTCCTCTGTCAGTCTGTCACTCCCTGGCCATGTTGCCACTGTCAGACGTCACCAAGTGAGCGTCTCTGATGACAACAGCACGCACCTGGCCACAGGCTTTGGCTATGTCTGCCTTGCTCATTCCAGAGCTCCAGTGTCTCTTCTAATATTTGACACATGGATGTTTGTCAAATGGATGCTCCTCCTCTGCTCTCACCTCCTTTAAGCCCTTTCCACACTGCAGTTAAGAGTGATCTTTTAAAAAATGTGTATCAGGTCTTTTCTAGTGCTATCCATTTCCCTGAAAGTTCATGGTTATGGTGATATATTGTGTACCCTAATAAAATTTGCCTGAAGATCAGAGGACAGAACAAGCCACTAGATTAAACATAGAGGCCAGGCAGTGGTGGCACACACCTTTAATCCTATCACTCAGGAGGCAGAGATCCATCTGGATCTCTGTGAGTTCAAAGCCACCCTGGACTACATGAGATTGTCTCAGTCTAGGAGAGAAACAGAGCCAGGCAGTGGTGATACACACTTTTAATCCCAGCACTTGAGATCTCATGCCTTTAATCCTAGTA
>CABHPP010170757.1:0-22228 GCA_902168425.1 Peromyscus attwateri | reverse complement strand
CACCTCTGGATAAACCAACTGTTAACCAATAGCACACCTCTGGATAAACCAACTGTTAACCAATAGCCCACCTCTGGATAAAGCAACTGTTAACCAATAGCACGTGTGCTCCTTGGAGGGCCTTTCCCTCACTCATCAATATAAGTTTTCATAACTAGTTAGTATTTTTGCCAAGGGTAAGGAAAACTGAACACCAGGTGAAGTAGGTGGACCTGGCCAGCGTGTCGAAAGCCCCAGGACAGATCACCGAGCAACCCCCCTTGGCCGCACTGCTCCGTACCTCGCACACATCTGTCCAATATTTCTTTACACTTTTCCTGCCCCACATCTGCCAGAAGCTGGTACACCATCTCCCATTACAAATAAAAAATGCAACTGCCGAATTTCCTTCTGTGAAAGCAAAGCTCGGCCCCCAGATTTCTGCGGCCACCCACAATGGGAACAGTTCTCAGTACCTTCTTCCTCGCCTTTGGGCAGGTGGCCTGCTGCTAGCTAGAGTTGTAGAACCTGTCTGTGCGGGACCATCCCCCCCACTCTCATGGGTTCTCAGGCATCGATAACAACGTCATAAACTGGGTGGCTTGAACAGGATGAGCTTCCCATTTCTGTAGTTTGATGGGGGGTATTGGCACAGTGGGTTCCTTCCCTAGCCGGTGCGAGCCTCTTACTCCAGGCCTCCCCTGCCTGCTTTCCAGGGCTTGTAACAGTCCTTGGAATTCCTTGGAGGATGCACCCCCACTCCCAGGTATCTGCCAGTATCTCCGTAGGGAATTCTGTCTGTGTACCTGTGTCTAAATTTCCCCTTCTTGAAGACACAGTCATATTGGATTAGGACTCATCTTAACAACCTCATCTTAGTTACACATGAAGTGATCCTATTGCCAAATAAGGTCATTTTATGAGGCACTCAGGGTTAGAATCTCAATTAAAAACAATAGGAGGGGGTTAAAACCCATTTTACACTTACATTTCAACTTACAATCCCCAATCACACACATACACATACACACACACACACACACACACACACACATATACACACACACACATACACACACACACACACACACACACACACACGCACACACACACACACACAGACTTCCCTACTTACTATTGTTCAACTTTAGAATGGTGAGGAAACACACGCATCCAACCATTCTGTTTTCTTCTTCTCAGGACAGTATTCAACAACTAGTATGAGATATTACACGCTTATTATAAAGCCAGCTTTGTGTTGACGGTTTTGCCTAATTGTAGACTATGGAAATGTTCTGAGCACAATTAAGGTGGGGCAACTGAGTGAGGACGTTCAGTGGGTTATGCTAATAAAGCGCACTTTCACTTTCAACCGACACATTTCCAACTTGGGGTTTCCTAGGGCAGGTAACACCATGGTGAGGTGAGGGGCACTCCCAGCGCCTGCTTCCCTGTACATACTGTATTAGTCACCTCTCACATCACTATGACAAGACACCGTCCAAAACCATCTAAGGGAAGGAAGGAAGGATTTGTTATGGCACAGTGTGAGGGGGTAAAGTCAGTCATGGTAGGCGGTATGGCAGTGGGAACATGAGGCAGCTAGTCATCCTACATCCACAGTCAGAAGACAGACGAAGGCTGATGCTAACTGGCTTTCTCCTTTCTTCCTTTACATTCAGTTCCAGACCCCAGTCCAGGGGGTGGTGATACCCACATCCAGAATGGGTCTTCTCTCATCAGTTAAATCGACCTGAAAACACCCTGTACGGACATGTCTAGGGGTGGTTTCCTAGGCTACTCTAAATCTAGCCAAGCTGACAAAGAAGATTAAATGTCACACATGCATACTTAGGATAAAGTTTAATTTATAAATTAGGCAGGTGTTCTCTCAGACGATAATGGAAACAGCAAACTCTAATAATACGCTATAATAAAGTTCTGTGAAGGTGGCCAGGCCCTACTGTACTGAACTATGCTGACTGAGGTAGAGAGCAAAGCTTCAGATTGGGGGAGTTGGGGGGACTCCTGCAGCTTCCACTCTTTGAATGAACTCCCACCTCCCAAACTACAGCTCAGCTCACCAGGAAGACCTGTTGTTGGCACTACATGATGCCCCATGTTCCACATGCAGGGGACCAAAGGATGTCAGCCTTACTGTAGACATCCCAGAGCCACGCCAAGCACTGCTTCTTCTACCTGATCTACAGTTCCTGCTGAGTGACACATGTTTCCTCAGACCAAGTGAGCCCAAAGATTCATCACCAAAAGAAGAGATCAAGTCAGATGTGTTTGTATCACTGTCTAGCACACAAAACCTGTTCTAAAGTGAAAAAGGAATCATGCTAGTAGGTGTCGCCTTGATAACGGAGAGTAGGGAAAACCAAGCAAACAAACAAACAAAAACATTTTGAGAAACATAGAGCCTTGGTGTCTAAGCACTTCGAACACTTCCATGTCACATGTTGTCATCCACGTTAGGCATACGGACTCCGGAGCTATCAACAGTGTACTTTGCATGTGTAGAGCATCTTGTGACCTTCATGTGCACCTGGAGGCATTCGATTATAGAAAACATCTTTGAGGAACAGTAAGGTTGGGGGTTTCTATCAACACAAATATCTATGTTTTAAGAGCCTCTGGTGAAGAGCACACGAAAGGAGGCTGTGCCTGTCTCCTGGCACCAGGGACTTGACTCAGGCACCAGGAGCCTTGTGAAGCTCACACACCTAAGTCCACAGAACTAACCCTATAACTCAATTCTCCTGATTCCTGATTACCTCACCCTCTCTAAAATAGCACGATGTCACACCCTCATTTCGTAAAGGCTATGTTTTTATTGAAGATCAGTAGTTCGACTTTCCTAATCTTCTAAATTTAACAAGCAAAACTATGTTTGAGTGTGTGTGTTTCAGGTATCTGGGGGATACTTCTGGCTCCCATACTCATCAATGGCCAGTTGTTACCCAGGAAGATAACGAAGTCCGGTGTCTTATGAAGCAGTAATCTGCTTTCGACTTCCCACGTTCTCAGCATCTTCAGAATGTTAGATATATATCAGACCCAGTACTCACACAGCTGTCTCTGACTCTTGAGAATTGGCTGGTGAGTTTTAAACTTTTTTTAAAAAAAGGTCTATGTAGCATGAATCTTAAAAGTTCTTATTAATAAAAACAAACCCAGGGCCTGGTATTGGGGTGAATGTTGGAAGATCAGAGAAGCAGAACAAGCCACAGCCACCTCACCTCGCCAGTTCCTCAGCTGACCCTGTTTCCTCAGACTGGATGCCTCTCAGCTGAACTGTGCTGTTCAACAGCCTAAAAGCTTAACCAGCCTAGTTCCTGGTCCTCACACCTTATATACCTTTCTGCTTTCTGCCCTCACTTCCTGGGATTAAAGGCGTGAATCACCATGCCTGGCTGTTTCCAGTGTGGCTTTAAACTCATAGAGATCCAGATGGATCTCTGCCTCCCAAGTGATAGGATTAAAGGCGTGTGCACCACCATTTTCTGGCCTCTATATCTAGTGGCTGTTCTGTTCTCTGACCCCAGATAAGTTTATTAGGGTACACAATATTTTGGGGAACACAATATCACCACAGGTCTATCCTATTAAACTAAGGGGCTAGGATGAAGGTCAATGGTGGGGCTCCCATCCAGCATGTGTACAGTCCCAGATTCAATCCCAGCACCCACCATACAAAATAACAAAACCAACCCAAACCCTCTGAATGGAAGAACTCAGGTTTTCCTTTAAAATTATTTTTCATTTTCACATGCATCTTTAAGAGTCTGGCTATATTTAAGAAGGGTAAAAGTCTCAGGAGAAGAAAAGAATTCTTAAATGACTATTTTTCATATGGCCAAAGTATCTGAGAGTCCCACATTTTCTTAGCCCTTTGAGAGAAAATGCTAAAGAAAGGTCCTAGCACACACTAGCAGATCAAACTCTGCTTACAGACCTACCCGGCTGGACCTTAGCATCCACTAACACACTACAAACATCCACAAATATCCAGTGAGTGGCTGCAGCCCAGCCAGGGTGGAATTCTTTACCTTTCTTGCCAGCTCGGGATTTCTGCTCAGAGTCCATCTCACAGGCAGTGACCACAGCCACCGTCACCGCCAAGCCACCAGGGTGGCTTCATCTGTGACCTCTCCTTTCTCCATCTTGGATTGCTTACACTGTTGCTATGGCTGCCTACATTTAATTCATGTCCACCACTGCGGCTAACCCCAGAATGGCCAGCTCAGCTCAGATCTTCATCATTCCTCTTGTTCTCTTTCCATCCCCATTGTGTTACTCTCTGCCTGTAACTGGATATCTCTTCAACAGTAAAGTCACAGGATCTAAAGGAAACACTGGTGGCTTCCTGCACAATCAACCCCCTTTCTCTGATGGTGGTGGTGAGCAGCCTGGGTGGTCCCTACTGGTCAGCTCATCCCAGTATTCTGCAGTCCAGTGACTACTTCTTGAAGGCTCTTTGTGAGCATTTTGGTGCACATTTCTTCTGCTCACTCGGACTCTGCATTTTACATTATTTCTCCCAACTGCATCCATATGAATTTTCCAAGCTGTGCCTCATTTTGTTATTTCCTGTCTATTTCCTATATTTTGATCTCCTTAAGGTATAATTATAATATTTCTGTCCTTACCGATTCATGAAATCTCCCCCATGATCCAGGATCATCTGCCAACCTCATCAATGTGCAGTTTATTCCTCCTTAAATAAAGGGAGATGCGTTGCACAAACCCCACAGCATCAAGCCACACGTGCTCACTGCCTTTTGTGTCCCATTTTATTTGCTGTCTTTCCCTGTTTTCCATCTGTGACTCATCCTCAAGCCAAGTTGAATTTATCTCCTAATACAATAAAACGTTGAAATTTTGCTGTTGAAAAAAGAAAATACCTCAACCTATACTTTATCAGCTCACATCTTCTCCATTGACTTGGCTAGTCAAGCAAAAACTCTCAGGCTCTAGTTTTAACCCTTTCTGATCCACAGTTGTTTTTTTTTCCCAATGTATCTGATGGCATTAGCTATTTTTATGACATATTATTATTCTCCGATATAACTGGTTTATAATAAAAAAGAACTTCTTTTCCCTTATAAACAAGAGCCTAAGATCTTTAAGCTTCATTCATGATGAAGTATAGGGCTGGGTAGGATGGGTGAGAGATGACTTGGAGCCCGTGGGGCTGTGTTGCTGTATACTGGTGCTGCATGTGTGCTGTGACCGAGGTCACACGGGTATCGTGCAGACACCCAAGAAAAACAGGTTTCTTCCTTCCTCCGATGTGTGTGGCCACCCTCCTGCCTGCTGCAGAAGTTCAGAGCGAGGAGCCCTTGCTGTCACTAATTTCACATGTCCAGGTGCTTCCCAGTCTCCCCTTCCTCTTGACAAGCTAGGGAGAGTTTACTTCTGCCAAGCCTGCTTTCCAGCACTACCAAAGACTTGGAGACTTTCATGTGCTCACATTCCTTTTTTTCCAAAGCAAATCCATATTCTGATACTCCATGGCCACAGCTGGGACAGATGCAGACTTATCTTGCCACCTCATTAGAAGCAACAAACAAGCAGAAATCTTGTAGTGCATCCAAAAAGTTGTCAGACGGAAACAAACTCTGGCAAGGAGCCAGGTGGCATGTGCCCCGGTTCCAGCCATTTCGCCTGCAGTTCCACCATATGTAAATTGAGAAGCTGTTAGCAGAAGCAAGCCAGATGAAAACTGAAGTGTTTAGGGTACACAGACACATCTGCGGGCCCTTCATACCCAGGCCCCTTCACCACAAATCCCTTCCTACTTCCTATTCTGCATTCCCACCCCTTACACTGACTCCCCCGCCCCCCATCACCACAT
Source organism: Peromyscus attwateri (assembly GCA_902168425.1). Lineage (NCBI taxonomy): Eukaryota > Metazoa > Chordata > Mammalia > Rodentia > Cricetidae > Peromyscus > Peromyscus attwateri. The sequence continues at coordinate 16,386 of CABHPP010170757.1, read as the reverse complement.
ACTTTTATCATCTGCTACTGGCTGAGTTCACGTGCCCAAGCCACAGCGGTAGACCTCAGAATGAGAGTACAGGATGTAACAAAATTCCTGAGCCCTATAACCTTCTTAAAGATTAAACTTTAGCAAATACTGGCAGAAGGAGAAGAAAGAAAGAGAGGAAAGGCAGAGACCGCATAACCAACCAAAGCAGGGGATAGATGGCATGGTGGCCCAGAGTTTTCAATCAGTGTCTCTGTTTGTGAGAAATCCCTGGAATCTTAGGATTTAAATATAGTCCACCACTCTCTCTGGAGACACCCAGAAGAAGAAGAAGAAGAAGGAGGAGGAGGAGGAGGAGGAGGAGGAGGAGGAGGAGGAGGAGGAGGAGGAGGAGAAAAAAGCTACCACGCTATAGCTAACACAGCAACAATAACACCTCAAGCATGAGGTGCAAACACAGGAGCTTGAGTTTTGGTGCAGGCTTGAATAATTTCTACTTGCAAGAGTCTATTTTCCACTATTTAAACTTTGAATGACATCTCTGCCTTCCTCCCTTGCAAGGATATTATGGGCTCTGAAGGACAACATGCATGAGCCATTACCTAGACTTCTGTCTTCATGTCCTTCTAGGCACTCTTCGAACTACTGCTCCTGGCACTCCACTAAAACCCCCCTCCTGTCGGCCAAACGAATCCAAGAGGGGTGCAGTCACCATTGCTGCACTAGCCAATGTTCACACATACCCCTCACACTCAGCTTTGTCCCACTTACCTGATTTCTCTTTGCAGCTCTGTCTTACTTCACCACTGCTGGACGTGTGCCCCCGGTTCTGTGTTTACACATTCACGTGTAACCCATTTGCTCAACCACTTTGTGATAAACTGTGGCCTGTCTTTTAGCAGTCATTCACACCATGGTCAAGTCTAGCCCACTGCTCATTTTCAGAAATAACTTCATAAAGTTTTATTGGAACACAGACTCGTGTATATACTTCTCGTGGCTACTTCTGTATAGAGACAACAAAAATGTGGCTGTGCAGACAGAAAGCCCAAAGTATCTATTAACCAACCCATTGTAGAAAAAGCTTGCCAGCTCTTGGTGCAGACATGCCTCCTAAGTCACACTGGACTTGGTGCCTCCAGGCAATCTTGCTGGCCCTATGTCTCATAGGCTGCTCTAAAATGACACAGACACTTTATAAATAACGTCTTGTCCTCATGCCATATTTTGAGTTAATGTAAGTAGGAACCTCGCCCAGGAACAGCAGCTCCATTCCAGACACAGCCTTCTCTTACCACACATTTGTCAAGTTTGAGTCTCTCTGACCTTGTGAGTCTCTCCAAGGTCCCATCACTCTGCCTTTCCAGCCTTTTCTCCCTTGGAATCTACCCACCTCCACCATTGGCTGTATTTCTAACCCAAAAACTCCCAACATTTATTTGTTCACCAGTGTCCTCTAAGATACGGCCACCACCTCCATATATATCCAAAATGGCACATCCTCTGGCATCAGGTACTATAGCTGGCCAGTCAGAGTAAGTTGCACTAGGATTCCTAAAATTGAAGACAAGCACTCATCTTCAAAATGGGGGCCTGGAGCTGCGAAGTGACATTTTAGGTGCTGGGCTTGTGCCCACATTAACCCCCCTTCTTTAAGTGTCTCCTGACCATCAGATAGAATAGATCCCCGTTCCCTTCTGTGAGCATGAGTCTCTCTCTCTGCCAGAAGCCATCATAGTGTATCACGATTGGGTTACAATCTGTCTCTTGCACTAGCCTGTGAGCTCCCAGAGGACAGCCTTTGCACACCAGAAGTGTTGAAGTACAGTGGACACTCAATGCATACTAAGGCACCAATGACTCCTGAACTACACAGTGCTCTTCACATACCAGTGGAGGAGATGCAAACCCACATTCTTGAGTGTTCTCACTTCACCTCACTACTCACTATAATGGCCCACAGAAACTGAACAATCCTGCTGGAAGATTTGGTTGTTGGCCTTTCTGGGTATCCCAGGAGAGGCCCTTCTCAACTGGACATGAGGCTGGTGTGCTCAGCAGGATGGAGATGGGGAGACAATGTAGAGAAGGCAATGGGGAAGGAAGGTGATGCTTTACCCACGAAACAGCAATTAACAATGCACACTGAATTTTATTCGATCAAAATGGCTGAATACACGCCACATGTTAGGCGCCCCGTGCTGCACCTAGCTAATGTCTTGTGGTAAAAGAGAAGGATGGAGCAGAAGAAACTGAACACAAAGAGAAAGCAGAAGGGGAACTGGATTGTGTCTTTATGTTGGGAAAAGGGGGTTTGACAGACTAGGTAATCCCTATTTCCTTTACCAACGAAGAGAAATCAGAAGGCGTGGGGCTAAGGCTGTGCATGAGGCGTTCTGCAGCTACGTGACAGGAACACAATGCGAACCTCAGAAGGCGAAGGCTCAGAGCACAGTGTGTGGCTTACAATATTCTTTCCAAGAGGTGCTTGAACAGCACGGGAGGACCGGGCAGCTCTTTCAGAGGAATGAGATAAATGATCAAGGCACCTCTTCTGATCATGACTGATTTTATTTCTTATCCAGGCCGCCATATAAAATAGATTATGTGATTCAGTGTTTCCAATTGCCATCTACCACTGTCATGGGAAAAACTATTAAAACACAGTGTGTAAGAGGGTTGACTGAGTTTATAGTATAGGGAACAGAACAGAGAGATGTGACTAGCAAGTTGGCACAAACTGAAGGCTGGGATTCCTAGTGGGAAGAACGTAACTTTGGGCTACTTACTGGGTCCCAGTCTCCTCTCAGCCACCCATCGCCTATTTGACACAGGTCACCAAAAAAGGGAACATACATGAACACACTGATGTTTGCCAAGTATCCATAACAAAAGAGCAGTGGCTGCCTTAGGAAAGGGAACATTGCTGGTGATTTCTAGTTCCTTCATTGTTTTCCAGTTCTGTGATTACTGCTGCCGTTGGGGGAGGGGTTGTCTTCTAACGTCCAAAGCTCTGGCTTGGGTCTTGGCTAGTACAATCCTTCATGCCTTCTTTATTATGCTGTAAACGGACTTCTCTGTTCCCTGGAACACCTGCCGTCATTCAGATTGCTCCCTTCTGAGGCACTGATGATTTTCACACACATGGCTTTCCTCATCTATGCTTCATCATGTAGGCATGACACGTGGTTGCATGACTGTGCGCTGTTATTAGATCCCACGTATTCGACTTTTTTATTTGGGGGGAAATCACACCCCTGATATGTAACAGAAACTCCAGCCAGCCATAATTATTCTACATTTTGGGTGGGAGTTTTAAACGTTGTCAATAACTTCCAAATGTGTACGCTTTCCAGGTTTGTTCACACCCGTGGGACAGAATAACACTAAGGTAGGAGACCACGCCTCCTTTTAAAGCCATAGGCTAGTTATTTCGCTGGGGTAAACTATGCTTTTACGGTGAATATGGGAGTTTTACCCATTTGCAAGCTGGCTGACAGTCCATCCTATCATCAGGTAGTGTGTGGCTCCACCTAAGCTTAGGGGCTGAATCCCTTATAAAGGATACTACTGGCCCTGGAATGTTTCAAGTAAAATGTAGACCCACAGAAATTATTCTTGCCCGTCTCTATCTGAATTTGCTTTCTAACCATTTCCACTGGAGGGATGTACACTACACTCACTTCCAGTGGGATGCATGTCAGCGTGTTAAGGATTCTGGAAAACAACCCAATTGGCAAGTGCATATATTATTTGTGCATGGAAACTCTGCCCCCGACATGCACCACAGCCTCCAAACCATTTCCCTTGACTGCAGTTTATAAAGAGCTAGAATGCATAAGGAGCTAAGCTGGGAACGGATCTTCTATTTTATTTCCCCTTCTAGCTTCTCCCTCCAGCTTCATAAAGCCAAAGAGGAAACCAAAATCAAACAACCAACAGGTGTAGGACAGGGCTGACTTCATGAAAGCCTGGGGAGGGGAGCATTACTACATCATTATTCAATAACATTTGACCCAAAGAAGGATGAAACTGTCTCCAGAGTTTAAATAATTGGTGCCCTCATTGGTTTCAGACCCAGGTCTTGACTAAACAATTCCTAAATGTAACAGAAGGAATAAATGACCCAGCTTCTTTGAACCCCAGTTAAATGGGGTCATCAAAGCCAGCCATGAAGGGCACTAATTAGGGTCAAATGAAACAACATGCAAAACCCCTACCACAGGGTGTGGAAAACCCAAGGGCATTCAACACATGCCTCCCTTCGGTTTTCTGTGGGACAGAGTGGAGAAAGAGAAGGGTCAGACAGTATCTCTGAAACCAGAGCAAGGCACTGGGGTTCTGTGTTTGGAAGGCTTAGTCTGTCATCCTAGAGCAGAAAAAGGAAAGTTAGAGTACAAGGTGAAGAATTTGAGGTGGGGCCATGGAAGGTAACCCCAACACCAAGGAAAGCCCTCCACAAGGACAGGGGAAGGTATCTTCAGGATTAACCCTGAGCCCGGGAATACAACAGTGAAACATGGGGAACCATGCTTTGTGAAAGGCCCTCCATCTTCTAGGGCCTGAAAGGAAGTTTTTTTGCAGTCCCCTCCTCCCCGTGAAAAACAGGTCGGCTCTTTGGAATTAGTGTCAATAGTGTGAATAGCAGTTGTTTTTTAAGAAACACACTTGTGGAAGCAAGCCTCCCAATCCAAGTTCCACACTTCCTTATGCATCTCTGCGTGTTAACTCTGAATTCCCACCATGCACTCAGAGGAGGTATCTGCTGAGAAGCTGGTACTTATGGAAACAGCACTCTGTGGAGGACATAGGCTTGTCCTGTTGGCCCTTGCAGCTGTGTGGTGTGGGCACTTCTCAGAGTGAGGTGTCCAGGTGACCACCTTGAATATTTGCTAGTGAGAAAGTGCTCCTGCCTAAAATGCTAATCTCTCTTAAGCCAGAAATACTCTATCTATCTCGTGGATCACACACCACCCACAATCCAGAAAACATAATGCAAACTTCATTCCTGGCTTTATTGAAGATGGGGGCTCAGTGCAGACAAAAGTGGACAAGACTGTTGTAGAATGTTATTTTAAGGTATGTTACTTCTATTTATGCTGTGGAACATTTGTTTACTGATGCAAAGATTATTTGTATTCTTTATATTGCATTTGTTTAACTCTGTGAAGCTGTATTACTGTGCCTGTCTAAAATACTTGATGGTCTAATAAAGAGCTGACTGGCCAATAGCAAGGCAGGAGAAAGGATGGGCGGGGCTGGCAGGCAGAGAGAATAAATAGAAGGAGAAATCTGGGAGGAAAAGAAGAAAGAGCAAGAGAACAAGGAGAGGAGGATGCTAGGGACCTGCCACCCAGCCACCCAGCCAGCCATAGAGTAAGAGTGAAAGTAAGATATACAGAAGTAAGACAATGAAAAAGCCCAGAGGCAAAAGGTAGATGGGGTAATTAGTTAAGAAAAGCTGACGAGAAACAAGCCAAGCTAAGGCCGGGTGTTTATAATTAAGAAAAAGCCTCTGTGTGTGATTTATTTGGGAGCTAGGTGGCGGGCCTCAAAAGAGCCAAAGAGCAAAAACAAACAATGCAAGACACTGCTCCTGCTTTCACCTCCACTTTTAAAGGCCATATATTAGCCATATATTACACTCCCTACACTTTCACAGATACATTCATGGGGTAGCCAGAGCAAATGTGATCCCAGCCACTTCCTCAACAGCTGGTGAATGCTGGAGGCAGGATCCAAAGCCAGGTGTGTTTCACTTCCAAGCTTTATCGTTTTTCACTTCTGAGCTTCACACTGGGAATTTAGGCATTGTTAAATTTACTCTGAGTTTTTGACATTTGATAGAGATGATAAAAACAGGATTTTGTTTTAACTAGATGGGACACAGTATGTGGTTCTTTGAAAGGTGAGCTGGGCAGTATGTGCAGGAAGGAACCTTGCAGGTGACTTGATCCTGCTTGCTGCCCCCCTTGAGCTGTGAGAACTCAGAGGCACAGAGCACTCGGGCAGGTGAGCAAGGTCCTGTGACCCTAGGGTGTACAGCAAAGCCTGGCCCAGACCAAGGCTTCCTCTCCAAAGCCAGGGTTCTGGCCAGTTAAAGGTTTCCATCTGGGATAGTTTCCCATGTGTAGGTTTTGCAGAGTTAATGTCCTGTCCATAACTGGGGCAAATGGGTAGGAAATTACAAAGGGAACTATATTCCCAGTGGCTCGTCATGCTGGAGGAAATGAAAGGATTTAAGCAGATCTGGCCTGAATAAATATTTTCTCTATAAAAGTTAATCTACAATTACATTTAATGTGAAATATTATATAGAAAAACATCCCATGTGTTTTTGTTGCTGAAGGACACTTCTAGCGTGTGTTTTATTGCTGGTCTGAAGCTTGGGTTGGAAAACTTCCCTCTGGGGAAGTTTATTTGGGTAAGAGTTGACTACAGCCCTGAGCATTTCTCATCATCTGGGACACAGGTTCCCATGGGCATGTGGAAGTGCATCATGTTGTCTAAAGGCTTTGAGATTTGCTTCCTAGAACTGCAAATATTGATCTGCCATGTGGGGCTCCTTTGGCTTTGAGAAGAGGGAACAAAAGTGTGGTAATGCCTCAATCACTTCTCTGGTTGCCCACAGCATTTTGTGGGCTATCATGTTTTGCTATGTTTTATATATATAAAAACAAAAACAAAAGAACACCAACAGAGGCACAGATTTCTTTTCGCAGTATTTGAATATACTAAGTAATATTTCTTAGCATCAGAAAGAAATCAGGAAGAAAGCGTGTTACCCAGGGTCAAGCTTAAGCACTTGTCACGTCTCCTGGTTTACACATCCTACTGTGCTTACCTTAACTTACATAGAAATGTTTTCCTCTGAGGTCTGAGGACCAAGGAGAAGGACCCCTCTCAAGCCAACCATGGTGGACTGAGCAACAGTCCCAAGCATGTTTATACCCTAATCCCTGGAAACTGTCAATTTTACCTTAAAAGTCAGAAAGGGAGTTTCCATCTATAATTCTGGATCTCGAGACGGGGAGATTATCTGAGCTGTTCCGGGTGAACACTAAATGTAATCTTAAGTGTGCAAAGAAGGGAGTTTTACTACAAATGAGTGCACCCGGGGCAAGAGATGCAGGGGTTGCTGGACTGGTAGGTTGTAAAGATGGAGGAAGGCAGGCCCACAGTCAAGGAATATATGAACAGAAACAACTTAGATCTAGCATCCTCTGGAAGCTGAAAAACACAAGGAAGTGGATTCTCCCCCCAGCGGTCTCAGAAGCTTCAGAGAATAACTACATTTGAACCCATTTAAGCTGATGGCAATGTGGGACACTGGGAAGAGGGACACAGCACATTCGCATCCCTACCCTCTCCCGTCCCGTCCTTCCCCTTTACCCTGCACAGGCTTTACAAAGTTAGGGACAGTAGCAGCTGCTGTGGGTCCATGGCCTGTCCTACCATCTTATCAAAGTCCCCTTGTGCCTCTCACTGGAGTGCCCTCAGTCCCCCCCCTCTCACCTCAGAGTCCCCCCGCCCCCTCCCTACTGTGATTCCTCCCAGTGTCCACATGAGACAAGCACCATCTGTGTCACACCAACAAGACAATGATTCTCCCTGCGAAAGAACCCACCAAAGCCTTTCTTTAAATGATGCACACCACTGACGCACATGGATGCAAAGGCAAAATAATTTCCTTAGTTTCCCCGCTCAGCCTATTTACCCCCCATGCGCACAGGCAAGGCATTAGCTTGTGAAGCTACTCTCCTTTTCTGAAGTTTAGTGTTTTTTTTTTTTTTTTATCAGATGAAAGCTGTTTCCACAAGAATGGAATAAATAGTATGAATAAAATTTCTAGTACAGGTTGTGGCACAATATGAATGTTTCACACATGCTGGTTTTCTTGTAATCACACAGCACATGATGTCTAACTACAAGATCACCAGACTGAACTTCTGTGGTCCTTTTCTGGGTATGACTTAATCCTAGCAAACTGACCTATAAGCCAAAGACATAAAGATAAAAATAAAAAAGAAGAAATAAAAAGATCTGTCTGGTTCTCTCCATCTTACCATATGTGCATTTATGTGTATTTCCTCATGGGTAAGTCCTTCTCGGTGTCAATATGGGGGGCATGGCTGGTCACCAGAGACAACAAGGGAGTTTACAGTGATGGAGCTGAGGCTGTACCAGGAACTGTTCTCATGTGAATGTCTGGCACAAAACCAAGGTGAAGTCAGTGACAAAGGAGACAAAGAGAAAGCCACACAGGAAGTGGCATCCAGCATTCACTGAGCAATAGGATAAAAGCTCTAGTAACGGGGGCAGGGCAGCCCTAATTGCCACCTTCCCAGCGTTCCTATCGTCTGCCAGCTCAGCATTCCTGTCTCACCGCAGGACATTTTCCCTCAACACCCAACACCCCAAGGTGAAGGCCAGCTATCGTAACATGCCATTGATGGTATCTGGTAAAGGCAGCCGCTGGCTTCCCAAGCTAGATTTTGTGAGAGTCACTCTTGGTGACCTGGCCAACTTAACCCAACAGACAACTTCATGCCCAAAGCGTAAGTGACCATATCTCCAAGATGGCTCCTGTTCCCTTCCCCCCAGTGCCTATATCCTGGTGAGGAGCAAGATCAATCTCTGGTGTGTTTTCTCTCAGTTCTGGGAATACTCATTTCAAAAAGCCTGGGCGGAATTTATATATCACCGTGGTCAACATCACCATTCCTAACCCTGATCTTAAGAGTTTGTGGAGAACCTTCTAGGCCCATTTCCACTGTTGAGCTATGACATTTGGAAAGACTTCCTGGATATGTGACCACACGGGCAGGAAGTAGAATGCAGAATGGTTAACTGGAAGATTGAAGGGCACCTTTCAGTGCCGGACTGTTTCGGCTCCTGTGTGCTCTCTGGTTGGTGGAAGAGGAAGCCTCCTGAAGGTGGACCATGACCTTCAGAGATGACAGTAATGAAGTAGCCAGCATTTCATCTCAGCTTCTCTAGAGTGCTTGAACATGCTGATTTTGTGTGACACGTATGCTCTAGTGCCCTGGTGCGGCACAGAAGTCCTTCTGTCACTTGCTTGTTCTGGTAATGTTTGTTGATGATAACTATAAACAAGGAAAGTCAATGGTATCCGACACTGGTATAAAATGAAATGAGTGTGGACTTCATACTTATTGTCCAGACTGAGCACTCAACCTGTGCCAACGGTCCTACCACACCTTGAAGACACAGACGTGGTTTTCATTCACTATTCTGTTCCTAATCCAAGAGACTCCTACTGAAGGGGACATCAACATAACGGCCACCTATCTGTCTCCCTGATTCAATAGAACAACCCAAGGATTAGAGGTATGTGCTGTGGAACCCTGTGCCAGAGTCAGCTTGTGAAATGGAAAAACAGCAGGTGAGACCAGTTGTTCTCTTAGAAAGCAGTTAGTACACAATGGAAACTCACGGAGTTGATAACTTATATTGCCCTGAGGTAGGACTTTCCTCCCCTTAGGCCCTGGCTCACATTCAACACCGTACAGTACTGCTCCAGGCTCCGTGCTCACCTCCTGGCTGGCCAACTCGTCTTCAGGCCACATTTTTGCTGCTCCTCTATGTTCAACAGCCACTGCTAGAGCTGTCTCCTGAATGAGCAATACTAGGTTAATCTTCCAAAATTGCTCAGATTGTCACAGGACCTTCTCCAAAGCACAGGATCGCATTCACTGAATCCATTCGCCATAGCTATATAATAACAGCATCTATTTATTACTAACTCTACACATTGGTGAAGTGTGTAGTGAGCGCTGTTTGGGGTAGACAGGGAAGGGGAGAAATGAGTTTATCAGTGTGGTATGGGGCAGTTTCTTTCTTTTTCTTTTCCTCTTTTTTTCTTTTGGTTTTTCAAGACAAGATTTCTCTGTGTAACCACTCTGACAGTCCTGGAACTTTCTGTAGACCAGGCTGGCCTCAAACTCACAGAGACCTTCCTGCCTCTGCCTCCTGAGTGCTGGGATTAAAGGTGTGCACCACCACCACCTGGCTGGGGCAATTTTCTAAGATGCCACCAAGAATCTTGTCATCTCATTAGCAAGTAGGAAATTACAAAATTAGAACAGGGAAATACCATTTCACATTTAGAAGGCAGGCAGACATCTAAAACCACCCACTTTTTAACTCCATCAGGATAGGCTTCATCTTTATGGTCTCCCGAGGTTAAAATCCAGGTATTGGCCAGGCTGAATTATCTGGGTCACCTTCCAAGCTTACATTGCTGTGGTAGAATTTACATCCACACAGCTGTGGAGCCAAGATCCCCACGATCATGCCACACGCTGCCTGGACCACTCCAGGTTCCCAGAGGCCACCTGCTTCTCTTAGTGTGCAGTCTTCTTCTTATCAAATAAACAATAGCCCATCAAGTCCTATTCACTGTAAGAACCTAGGTAGCTTGACTGACAGATCACTTTTGTGGTAGGAATAAGATCCGGAGACTTGTACATGCTAAGCACACACACAGAGTTACATTCCCAGGCACTACTCCCGACATTTAAAGGGTTTATGCAACAGCATAGGCCCACTCGGGTAATCTCCAGATTTTAAAGATCAAGTGTACCAAGTAACAGAACCCAATGATGGAGATAAACCCATAATATCCTTGGTGATTATGCAGAGGGTGGGAATCCTGGTGCGTCTTGGAAAGCTGCTCAGCACCACAGCTACAGACTCTCCTCTCTCCATCTCTATCCACCCGAGACATCAGCAATCAGCACAGCCCTTGCAAAGGGACAGAATTCTAGCTACACATATCTTCCAACAACAAACAAAGTCCGGCTAAGTGATGTTTTAAAAAAAATACAGAAAATCCCAATGGGATAGGATGGGGAAGGAAGTTATGGCCAAATGGTAATTAGAAGAAACCTCCTGTGTCCAATTCATATAGAATCAGAGCTACTAACGTGTGACACCGTGTCAATGCTAAAGATTGTCATTTCATTAGCAGCAAGAGGGATATAAAACCAGGAGATATCATTTCATAGTCCAATCTGAAAAAACCCTAAAAGCACATCGAGGCAAGAATTTACACCTAAATACCTTTTATAAACTCACTCAAGGATATAATATTTGCATTATCTAGTGAGGTTAAATATGTGTGTTCTCCACTACCAAGCATTTCTACACCCACATATTACACACTAGAAAAATATTTGCACAAGGAGACTTTTACTAGTTTTTGTAGTGCACATTGCATGGAAAAGCCCAAGTCTGGCAACAGGTCAAATATCTATTGACAGGAGAATAATAATAAGTTGTGGTAGTAATTATACAATGGAATTTATGCAGCAGTGAAAATAAATATACTGCTACTAAACTTATTAATATGAATTAAACATAAGGAACCTTCAGCGACAAAAGCCAAATTGTAGAAAATAATACAATTCCATTTATATGCCTTTAACTATGGAGCAAATAGAGAGTATTATGAGTCACAGACAGGGTAAAAAATATGGAGAAGGGGCTGGGGAGAGGGTTGGGCAGCAGGGAGGGGCAAAGGTGCTTGCTACGAAGCCTGATGACCCAAGTTCAGTTCCTGGGTCCCACATGGTGGAAGGAGAGGATGGACTTCCATAAGTTTTCTCCTGACCTCAAATGCATGCTGTGGCATGTGCACACATGTGTGTACACACACTGCACTAGGTAAATAAACAATATTAATACAATGCTTTATTACTAGGGAACAATGGAAACAATGGGAGTAGCTAGCTGGTGTAGAAAGGAGGCTATGATTTTAGGTGCACAGATGGTCAGCAGCCTCAATAAGGAAGGGTTCCTTGGTCATAGACTGAGAAAGATGTTTTATTGTGGCTCCTATGGCACATGCATTCTTTGTATACACGAACAAGTCTTAACTGAGACAAAGAGATGCATGATGTCCACACACTAACATGTGCTGTAGTATTCTGGGAAAACACTCTTCCAGATGGCAGAGCGTCACCATGTAAAAGAGACTCGCAGGAAGGAAGGTCAGATGTGTCAAAGCCCATGACCCATATGGGATGCATGAACACATCAGAGTGAAAACTGGAACCATGCTGAGGTGAGTCAGGGAGTTCCTGCACCTCACCAATGCAGACACCACTTGGTGAGATGAGGACCTCCCAAGGGCCTTAGTCGGGGAGAGCTAGAACCAGGTGCTTTGGTAAGGCTCTGAGGGTACAACCTAGTTAGAGTCCCCAGTAAAAGAGGGACAACCTAAAGCCACCCAGAGGAAAGAGAAACTCAGCTGAGGGCCATCTGTCAGCAGAGGGCATTGCTGCAGAGTTCAGATCCATGGCTTCCTCAGTGAGATGCCAAGTGTGCATCCAACATGATAGCCATTATCTTGGGAGTCACAGGACATGCCCCATTATAATAAAAAGTCACATGACAACGAGCCATGGTGACAACCTGAGGAAATTAGAACCCTGAACGGTGGTGGGAAGGGGGACAGTGGCTGCAGAAACAGTTTGACAGCAAAACCCACTGATGGGCATGCACCTGGCAGAAATGAAAACACATCCACATAAAAACTTGCTCACAGATGTTTATAGAAGAGAAGGTGGGAATCATCCAATTGTCCATCAGCTGACAAACACATAAACAAAATATGCCATGTGCATGCAACAGAGAATTAGCCACCCCTAGAAGGTAACAAGGAATTGAGAAGGAAGCCAGATGAAAAATACTATTGGCCAGAGGATTCGCTTTGCACAAGGAGCTGGAAAGGGTGCATCTTACAGAGACAGAAAGTAGCTAAGTTACTGCTTAGGGCTGAGGCTACAAAGTACCACAGGGTTTCTTTCTGAGGTGATCAAAGTATTCTAGACTGGATTTGAGATGAGGGTGTGTGTATCTGTGAGTAGATTATGAAGCACTGAATTATACACCTAAATGGCTGAATTGTTGGCATATGACACATCTCAATAAAGTTTTTTTTTTTTTTTAAGTACACACATGGCTTGAACTTTCAGAACCAGGGCCTCTGCCTCCAGCTTTAGTACTAGGACCAGCCCAGGGCCACGGCACAAGGTTTTGTAAACATTTTGTAGAAGGAGGTTCATGAAGTTTGAGTTCAAGAAGGCCACAACACAGAGCGTGCTGAAGGCTGTAACACTCATCAGTAAGCAAGACCCAGGCTGGGGGCTGGTCCAGTTGGAAAATCACTCGCCTTAAAACAGGAAGATCTGAGTGTGATCCTTGATCCCTGTGTGGTGGGGCACCAAGGGGTAGAGACTTGGGCTCTGTTTGGTGTCCAAGTCCTACATAAGTGAAGCTGACTATCTCTTCTCTCAGCAGCCAGGATAGCTGCCCAAAAAACAAACAAGATTCAGCTCTTTAATCGTCTGCCACTGCGGTAGGTAGCGGCTCCTAAGGCCCCTTCCCTCCCTGAGTATCAGACAGTTAGGCACTACGGAAGAGGGACTCACCAAAGCCTTACCATTCTCTGAGAATATGCTTGACTGCAGGTGGAAACATTGTCTTTAGTGCTACAGCCATGGGTAAGTTGCCCATGCTCCCGTAATAACTTGAATTATCACTCCCCAAGTTCCCCTTGAGTGGAATCGTTTCCTTGGCCTGTTTCTGGCACCCAGTCTGGGGCGAAGAGACATTAGCTCATCTCCTCATTCACACAAGACACACAAGACACATGCTCACCCACTGGTTTCCCTGACTCTGAGAGCTCTTCTCACTAACTCCCCACAGGGAGGAAGGGCAGCTGCAATCACCTCAGGAAAGCCTTGAGGGAGCTCTTCATACTGAAGGGACCCGAAGTCTGGTTTTCCTTCTGAGAGCCAACTGCTCCATCTGGCCAGTCCCTAAGCAAGAGTGCAGGCTGACTGGGCAGTCAGGCTTGGGCTGTGTTAGCTTTGAAGGAACAAAGTGGAAAGATATTCCAAATGGAAGACCTGGAGCCAGACACCAAATTCCTCCTTGTACTGGTTTGGGGGATGAGAGTTCAGTGGTCCTCCATGAAATCCCAAGGGGCACTGCATCCCCAAGCCACCAAAGAGCTCTTTACTGTAGTCCTAATTCAAACAAGAACACGGCAAAGGCCCGCTGAAACCCAGAGAGGCTCATGTCCTGGGTGTCCACATGCAGGCAGGAATGCTTTACCCCATGAACAGAGAGAGGCCCACTCCCTTTCACTCCCTCTGCCATTCTGTAGCAGCAGGGTCTGTCTGTCTCTGTGTCAGAAGGCAGCCTGTCCATTTCTAAGCCATGCCAGAAGCTAATTATAACAGACAGTCTTGCTGTCATTCAGTAAAGGAGGACACATGTATAAATATTCCCCTTGAAATAAAAATATGAAACCGCAATTTAAAACAATTTACTGGTGACTTAATCTTTATTGTTTTTGGCTACAAAGACACAAAAACGCTGGCTTCCTTCCTTGGATTTACGTTCTGTGTCTCCAGAGGTGTCCTTCCCCAGTTGCTGCTGGCTCCTTGGCAGCCTCTGTTTTTCTTTTCAGGGCAGCATGAATAGCTCATCGGGAACAAACAGAACAAAACACCACGAAATCAACCAAGCAAACAAAAAACAAATCATCATTTTTTTTTTAGACACTATAGTATAGTGGCAGAGTAAGCACAAATGGACTCTCTGTATATCTGCTATCACTCACGGCCAAAACCATGGAGCACAGGTAGGAAGGAGCCGTAAGGTTCAGGATACTACAGCTAAAAATGAGGGTAAAAGTTAAAAAAAAAAATGGTATAGTAAATGAAAAACCCGTTTTCATAGGTGTAGTCATTTATATTTTTCTGTCCCAGATGCTCTGAGATAGTAAGGAGTTCCCTAATAAACCTAACAATTCAAGACTTGTTTCAACTCAAGAAATATATGCAAATACCAAGTTTTGAAATATTTGCTCTCTCTTATGGCAAGATGGTAATCTCATCCCAACGTTCTTACCATCATTATCCTGCTCTGAAACCTAGCACATATGTTATAATCCACTGATCATCTAGTACTCCAGGAGGTGAGGAGGTCCTGGGTTACACATGACATAATTCAAGCACACACACAGACACACAGACACAGACACAGACACACACACACACACACACACACACACACACACAACCAAAGCCCTCCTGTCATCCACTCACCCAACCCTTGCCTACTTCTGCATAATTATTTCCTTTTCCTCCTCAGCCTGGGTTTTTAAGTACTCCCAATCAAAAATGCATCGTTGAAGGAAGGAAATGTCAACAGCAAGCAGGCTTTACTGCAATTCTTAAATCCACTCCTATGCACTAGGCGTGTGTGACTCCTTGAGAAACCAGATGTCTGGCATGTGCTACATGACTAGATGCAAGTATACCAGAAGCAACCAGGTCAGAACTGACCTCTCAGAAGGAACACGTGGTTGTTGGAAGGCAGCCCTCTCTGTTTGCGTTATTGGGTGTCTGATTGGAACTGCTCTACGCGCTTTATCCAATGCTGCTTGGAAAGAACTAACAAAGTTAAAGGAGCTCATTATAGTGGAAAAAGACTCCGTTGTCTATCAAGCTTTACAGCTTCAGGGCCTAGAGTGAGTGACTTGCCTCCCTAAGCAGAGGTTTTGGCCGATGAGGGTGGTGGCCTCAGTTTGGAGGTTTGTGTCACTTTCTGAGTGTCACATAAAATAATGCCTGGACAGAGTTCAGCAGAAAGCTCAGTAGCTCATCCTCAGGACTCCGCTAGGATTACCATCAAAATCTGGAACAATCCTGGCAGCTCCCCTTCCTCATCTCACTTTTCATGTGCCTGCAGAGTACACTCCATGCCACCACTTCAACTCAAGCTGCCATGACCCAATGTCAGCATAGTCCTCTGTCAGTCTGTCACTCCCTGGCCATGTTGCCACTGTCAGACGTCACCAAGTGAGCGTCTCTGATGACAACAGCACGCACCTGGCCACAGGCTTTGGCTATGTCTGCCTTGCTCATTCCAGAGCTCCAGTGTCTCTTCTAATATTTGACACATGGATGTTTGTCAAATGGATGCTCCTCCTCTGCTCTCACCTCCTTTAAGCCCTTTCCACACTGCAGTTAAGAGTGATCTTTTAAAAAATGTGTATCAGGTCTTTTCTAGTGCTATCCATTTCCCTGAAAGTTCATGGTTATGGTGATATATTGTGTACCCTAATAAAATTTGCCTGAAGATCAGAGAACAGAACAAGCCACTAGATTAAACATAGAGTCCAGGCAGAGGTGACACACACCTTTAATCCTAACACTCCAGAGGCAGAGATCTGTCTGGATCTCTGTGAGTTCAAAGCCACCCTGGACTACATGAGATTGTCTCAGTCTAGGAGAGAAACAGAGCCAGGCAGTGGTGATATACACTTTTAATCCCAGCACTTGAGATCTCATGCCTTTAATCCTAGTA
>CABHPP010170756.1:0-27615 GCA_902168425.1 Peromyscus attwateri | reverse complement strand
GGTGGGCAATGGTTCTCAGGGACACATACCCAGGGTCTATGTGAAGGAGGGGGCAATGGTTCTCAGGGACACATACCCAGGGTCTATGTGAAGGGGTTGGCAATGGTTCTCAGGGACGAATACTCAGGGTCTATGTGAAGGGGTGGACAATGATTCTCAGGGACGAATACCCAGGGTCTATGTGAAGGGGTGGACAATAGTTCTCAAGGACCATTCAAGTGAAACATGAATTGTAGATCATGCTCCATAGCATGATGACATTTATCATTAAGAAAAAAATCTCTGTGTAACTGTAGAGAAACATGTAAGGGTGGATAACATGCAAGCAGTGGGCACTTCCAGTGTGCATTCCACACAGCATCCAGAATAATGCGTGTTTTCCTTGTGTAGGAACCCCACTCTTATGGAGTAGTATACCAAGCAGGAAGGACCTGTCATGCCACACTTTTCACTGGAAATGTAGATAATATAATAGTCCTCATAAAATAAGCCAGACCACAGAGTGGGTGTGCATATGCATGTTACCCAAATTGCTTTTAGACTCCATTTTAAAATGTCTGGTAGTTACGTGTATCAGAGGGCATTGGAGATGAGTTCACATTACTACTACAAGGGTTCCTCTGTGAGTCACAAGGAAACCATAAGACATACAAGTAACATGCTTAGTTTGTTCTCACTTAAATCACTAATTATAACCTTACCTTTGTAAATTTTTTTTTTTTTGCAAATGAGCAAATTCTTTCTGTAATGATCTTTGATCCTGCAGTTCAAAACATACTAAAACAGCATGCAAGTGGTACCTCCCCACTCAAAAGTGACATCTGGGGTACATGCTGGTGCCAGGGCAGTAATCTGGCATTATTCTGACCAAGAACCAGTCAAGAGTTTTGTTCTTTTGGTTTCCAAATTAGAGCCTCCCAGAAATCCTAACCAGAATCTGAGACACAGAATTATGGAGGCTTTTTACATTTTTTTAAAGCTTTCTGAGGAATGTATGGAAGAGCCTTTTGCAGCAGACCGTTTAGCAATTCAGAGCTGCAACCAGTCATTTGAGGAGCTCACTCAGCACTCTCAGAGCCCCATTCCGAGCAGCTCTTTGCAGACATACTAAAAGGGTGCTCTACTAAGCTTTAGCCCACTTGAAGCAAAAAAGGAAAAAGAGAGAGACAAAAGCAAGATAGTGGGTTTAAATGACTAAGAAGGGCCCCTGAGGGGTGCTCTGGGAAGCGGAAGGTTTGGAGCCCCATGTAGAATGTCTTGATAAGAAGTCTACACTATCAGCCATCTGCTGGTGGTGAGGAAAGCCAGATTATAAAGAAGCTGTATGAAGCCAACAGCTAGAGGGACAGAATGCTGGGAAACTAGGGATGATCTGTAGGATCCCAGCTCCTTTTATGCTGCCCATGCTATTATCTATGACCCCAAGTGACACTAAGGCGTGACTGCTATCGTGTGTGCCAAAAAAAAAAAAAAAAAACTGGCAGCTTGCAGGCGGGGGACAAATATTTCTAAATTCCAAAAAGGAACAGTAAAAATTGGAGCAAGAAGAAGACAGTGATAGAAAAATGTGTGACACCAACATCCACATGGATCTGAACCTCCCTACCCTGAATTATATAGTGATTACATCTACAAACACCCCCAGGACCTGCTAGGTATCTACTTGCTGTTCACTGTAAGCAGGCAGGACCTTTGACACAGAGGACTTGGGGTAGAGAGAACAGGCCAGGCTGTCGGCTGTTAGCCAGGTCTCTTCTAATCACTTGTGAGGTTCTTTTGAGGATCAGGGTTGCTCCCAGCACACTGGGAGCTACTGAGTCAACTAGGACCAGCCATCTTCTATGCAGAGATAGCCGCATTCTAGGTGCACAGAGCAGCCGGGACACTGCCCTTTATGCAAACCAGCCAAATGCCGTTTTTCAGGTGGGCTTGAACACGGAGGCACAGGCTGCTGGTGTCTCACTGATGCCTTCGGCTGGGCAGCCATGCACTGCAAACAACCTGTACAGCTTGGGAAAAACCCCTGTCTGAGTGTGGTTACCCGACCAGTGGCATCAACCTGTACATGTGACCGGAAGGATTCAGTAGGAAAGAGTTAACAGGCTGATGGAGTAGTGGTTAGTCACTGCTACAATAGCAAGCCACCTGCCCGAGCTGGGGACTTAGGAGACAGCACTGGGAAGAGTCACTTTCTTCCTTAGTTATTATTTTCACTAGGAGTTGGAAATTATACCATAATAAAATGAGATTTTCAAACAAAGGCAACATCGATTTCTATTGCTCTAAAGATGGACTTCCACCACTTTCTTCTCCTTTACCTCTTCTTCCTCCTCACCCTTTTAGACAAGATGTCATGTAGCCCAGGCTGATCTGGAACTCGTTGAATAGCTGAGACTGACCATGAAACCCTCACCCTCCTGTCTACCCATCAAGTGCTGGGATTACAGGCATGTGCCACTCTGTCTGACTAAAACCTTTTATGGTCTTTTTAATGGTAGCCAAGTTTAACTTAACCCCCCACCCCCATTTCTAATTGTTATTATTATTATTTGGTATTAGTACCAGGGACTGAATCCGGAGCTTTGCACATGGTGAATAAATGCTCTACCACAGAACCACATCCTCAGCCCTCCTCTCTTCTAAATGCATTTGGCAATCTGGTGTGTCAAGATAGCCTCAAAGACACCTTTTATAGCAGCGCTGTTTGCAGGAAGGAAGAGCCGTGTGATCAGTATCAAAGAGCAAACATAAGGAACCTCGTCCACTTCCGGGGCCAAGCCCTCTACCTAGCAAGCATGTGTTTTTCTCATCAATGAACTATCATCTTGGGAAATGGTAGGCCTGTGCTCGTCAGCTTTTGTCAACTTGACACAAACCGTAGTCATCTTGGAAAGGGGACCTCACTTGAGAAAATGCCTCCATCAGATTGGCCTACGGGCAGGTCTGTAGGGCATTTTCTTGATTGATGATTGATGAGGGAGGACCCACCTCACTGTGGGTGATGCCACCCATGGGCAGGTAGGTAGTCTTGAGGTGTGTAAGAAAACAAACAGAGCAAGCCATGGGGAACAAGCCAGTTATCAGTCCTCTGGATGGCCTCTGCATCAGTTCCTGCCTCCAGGTTCCTGTTTTGAGCTCCTTTCCTGACTTCTCTCAGCCATGGACTACAACTAACCTGAACTAATTCTCTCCTCCCCAGGTTGCTTTTGGTCGCCATTTTACCACAGCACTAAAAACCTAACCAAGACAAGGACAAGGACGATAGAGCATGAACTCAATATACCATTTGAGATGACCTTATCAGTTTCCTACTAGACGCCCCCACTCATTCCCACCTTTGCCACATGAGCCTTAGCATCCCCAAACCCCAGGGGTAGTGAGGGCATGATCAGGAAACAGCAGATTCCAAATGCATCAGGGAATCAGGTCCTGTTCATGCAAGGAAAGAAAAACACAGGACGGGTCGTCTGGAAATGTCAGAGTCACCCAGAAAAATGGGCACCTCTATTTTATGACCACACTGGTCTCATTCTGCCTTAGCAAGATCAAGGAGAGAGTGACAGCAGTATTCTCTGCCACCTCTGACACAAGCTAGCGGGAAGGAAGAGGAGCATAGGGCAGGGATGGGGAGATCGGAAGGAATGAGTGGTTGGATGAAGAAGAAAGGCTGCGCTAGCCTTGGCTACTTACTACAAGCCTTGTGGTACAGCCAGCTTAAAAAAGGCTGCACGACACAGATCTTAGGAAGATCCAACAGCATCTTTAATTTTCCATTAACAACCCCTCTCTTAAGATGGATTCAATGTCTAAAGATGTCCGCTGCAGAGGCCTGCCTCCTTAAGGGCAGGGATGCTCCTTACCTCAATGATGTAGAGGACCACATTCTTGTAGAAACAGTAGAGGATGCACTTGGTCACCCGGTTGTAGCTCCAGGCTCCATGAACCAAAAGCAGCTTCTCCAAGTAGGAAAACTGAAAAGGGACAGGGACAAAGTTCAGAGCAGCCTGTCATTGAGGAGTAAAAGGCACAGACTGTCTTTATGAGCAGAAAACAGACAGGGAAGGGGACGGAACCAGACCCTTAGGAAACCAACAAAACAAACAAATGGAAACAAAAACAAAACCTGTTCCCCTGAGGTGGCACTCTCAGGGCAGCTGAGAAGGAAAACTCTCTTCAAGTGACTAATGGTTGTTGTTGTCCCCAAACAAGCTGCTGGACTCTCACTATGACTGCTGTGGAACTCTTTGAGCTAAATGCCTTCCAGAGTCTTAATTAGGCAAAGAAGGTGACTATTCGGACTGTAAGGAAAGCACACTGGAACAGGACACCTCCGTCAGATCCGGTCACACGTTCTATGGTGACCATGGGAGGAAGGGGCAGAGACACTCACCCAACAAAGGTTTGATTCAAGAAAGGAATGCACATGAGTACAGTGGTCTGTCAGTGTTTCAGCTAAAAGCTATTATACTTCCAATACCCTACAGAAGCACCTAGGCAGACTTACCCACGGGCACATAGATATGGAGATATACAGACATACAAATGCAACACACACACACACACACACACACACACACACACACACACAGACACACACACACACACACACACACACACACACACACACACACACACATACACACAGCCTCCACTTCTACATCCATGGTGTAGTCCTTCTTTATCTTCCACTCAGAGTACCTGGTTGTGCAAGCAGGGGCAGCTGACTAGCTCTGGGTAGGAGTGATTTAAGGCTCTTGTAGTCTGAGACAAAGCCACAGTATTCCAATAGCACATACCCTAAATCAACTGACTCCCCAGAGTCATTCAAGACAGACAAAAGCAGGGAGATGGAATGTTCTCTGGCAGACTGGGAGCCAAGGTCTGTGGACACACACCCTACCACACAGTCCCTTTGCCTTGTTTAGGTGGCCAGCAGTGGCCAGTTACCTGTCCAGCAGCTGATGTGTGTGCAAGCATATGGCAGACAGTAAGGGCATGGAACCAGGGCTCTGCCCACTACAGGACTTTCTTAGCATCTTTTCTTTACCTGATGGGGCGCTTCCTTCAAAACATAATTTAAAAAGAATGCAGCCACCCATATCAAAAATCATAAAGAACATGGTGTTAACTTCATCCAGACACAGTTATCACTTCAATGGGGCAGAGGAACTCACCCAACTGGTGGTGTTTCTGGCACGGTAATTAAGGAAGAGGCAGTTTAGAATCTAGTGCTTGGTACAAACTCAGCCCTGAGATGACAGTGTGCCTCTGAAGCACAATGAACAGGGAAATCCAGGCATGGGTATCAGTGGCTGCCTTAGGTTCCTTTGGTAGAGGTGGCTACTACCCTGGAGGGCAGAGAAAACCCCCAAATGACTTAGACGGTTTTATCCCACCCCTCTCGGATGCTTCCTTTTAATAAAAGCGGTTGCTTCACCTTCCACATCCTATCCATGTGCAGTTTCAGTAAGGAATCCCTGCTCCCTAGACATTCTAAAGAGAAAAGCAGACAAATATTTGCCTGTAACTCCTAGGAAACCTCTTAAGTTCCCTTCCAGCCGTATGATGTTATAACTCAAGTATTTAATAATGCTGGGGTGTATAACATCCACAGTTGCTGACAGCAGACAGGAAGCGCAGGTCCCACGGGCCTCTGCACAGTTGACTCGGCAAAGTAATGGAGCAGGTGTGTGTGGCAGCCCCCAAGTTCACGGGGCTCTGCTGTTCTCTGATGTTGGGCCTGTACTCATCCCTGAGGCCAGTCGTTGGGTGCATAGGACCTTTAGATTTCTCACCTGGAAAATCAGAATTCCTACTGCCTACGCCAGAGATCAGCTCAGGGATTCGAAGTCCACAAAGAAACAGAACTGACTTATTCAATTTCCAAAGCTACATGGTCTGGGTAATTTCTTGCTACATTTGCAGAACCTCAAACCAGAAGGAAGAGTGAAAGGTGATCAAACAGAGCTTCCTTCAGGGATGGGGAGCCCCCAAAGTAGCAGAAGACCAGACCACAAGCTCTGGGTCTTGTAAGAAGGGTATTTTCTATGCATCTCCTGATTTTAGCTGAAAAGGTGTCAACGCCTCTGTTCCTTGTAATCATGTAGCGAGGGTTAACATGTTCTTCAAAAGCCTATTCAAGGAATCAGGAGGTGGGGGGGCTGGTGCTACAGCAAATACAGGCATTTAGCCACAGGACCGTACAACTGGGTATCTGGGAGAACATGCCAGTGTTCCCTGGGACTACACTTCTAGATGATCTACCAGGCCAGATAGCCCAGATGTTCCCTATGAGGGTCTTGAGGCTGACTCTTCTGGCTATCACGAAGAGTTAGAATTTCCTGGATTCTTGGAGCACATGTGAGGTACCCAGGAAACACATCAGAGCCAATAACCACAAGGCACATCAGAACCATGCTGGTGACACTCAGTTTAGAGAGGAATGGACCGAACTGGGCCTGACTGCAGGAGGCTGCTTGCTACCCTCCATGAGTCACCTGGCCCCTGGCCTCTCAGTTCACCCTCAGAGCAAGAGTCCTAGAGGGTTCCCAGCCATGATTGCCAAGAGGGGATATCTCCGAGTGACTGCTTTGTTCTGGCTGTTACCACTTGCCCAGAGCATGCCAGCACTTCTGGAAGAAAGGAGGTCCTTGAGTGAGAGTCTAGCAGAGAATGGTACTCTGAGAACAGCTGTTCTTCAGTGAGGGGTGCACGTACACACACACACACACACACACACACACACACACACACACACACACCCCAGCAGGAACAGGAGTAGAGAAGTCAAGAGCCTAGGGACCTGTCTACCAGGAAAGGCACATCTTTGAAATGACAGGTCCATGGGCCAGTCCCACCTCTGGCCCAAGGAAACCCAGTCCAGAGAAGGGGCCTCAAACTGTTCAAGACTTCAACAACAGAGCCATCAGGGAATCTAGATGGTGACCTGCCACGGTGGGCAGAGTCCCTGGGCTGAGCTCTGGGCTGTCCCCTGTGCCCAGCTGCCATCACTGTGAAAAGAGAGGCTGACCTGTGCAATGGCATAATCTGAGTTGTTGGTAGCCTGCATGCCCTCGTTCCCGCTGATCCCGACCCCTACGTGGGCTGTCTGGATCATCCCCACGTCATTGGCACCGTCCCCGATGGCCAGGGTGATGGCTTTCACCCGCTTCTTCACCACATCCACGATCTCAGACTTCTGCAGAGGGGACACTCTGTGAGAGAAGAGAGAAGAGGGAGGAGTGAGGACTGCAGGCACCCTTCCTGAGGGGACAGCGGCAGCACACAGGCTGCATTCAGAGGCAGTGACCAGACAACCTCCAGATCCAGTGCATACGTTTTATGCTCACATGGGAAGAAGCTTTGCGAAAACAGGAGTCTGTGGCTTTCGAGTGGTTGCACGGATGCAACCCTATCTCTAAAAGCAGTCTAAAACGCAGCCAGTTTGCCATCTACTGCTGAGTGGAGTGAGAGGCAAGTAAACCTGGGGCTATGGGCACTGCCCAAGACCAAACACAGGTAATCTAGCTACCAGGGCCTTTGAAAATGTCTTCCCAATAAACCAGAACACTGGAAGAGCCTCCCCACCCCCACCCCCACCCCCTGTGCTGTGTTATGCATCCTGCACAGTGCTGGGGCTGGCAAGGGAAAGTTCCAGAGAATTCACAGCAAGGAAAGAAAACGGTCAGGGAATGAGAAAGAAAGGGCAGGAAGAAACCAGAGCAACAGGAAAGAAGAGTCCATCTCTACCCAGAGATGATGATGCGTTTGCCGGGCAGCCAGGGCAGGAGGCCGAGTCTGCACATTCCCAGGCCTGAGGTCTTCTGCTACTGGAGGGGCAGGAGCACAGCTCAGAATGGGAAGTAGCCCCTGCCTGGGAGGATGGAAGGGGCCAAGATGTCAGATCCCTCCACACTCTGGGAAGTGACCTATAAACCCAAGGACTCAGTGGGCAGTAACGTAGGTTAATGAGCTGTTCTACCACAGTGCAAGCCAGGATGGTTCACCCGCATAGAAAGTGCCACTAGCATCTCAGGGCTGAGTTCTTTTTAATCCTGAGTTAGTAAACTGATATTTGATTTGGGGAATTTACAAGGACGCCCCTGAGTCACCTCCAGAGAGGGGAGTGGCTGTGCTCACACGTGGACTGTGTGTAAACTAGAGCGATGCTCAGAGACCTGCTCTTCTTTTCTTTTAAATAATTTATCTTTATTTTATGTGTATTGGTGTTTTGTCTGAATGTATGTCTATGTGATGGTGTTAGATCTTGGAGTTATAAACAGTTGTGAGCCACCATGTGGGTGCTGGGAATTGAACCTGAGTCCTCTGGAAGAGCAGTCAGTGCTCCTAACCACCGAGCCATCTCTCCACCCCCAAGACCTGCTTCTTAAGTACTGTGCCACCTGGCATGGCCCCCATGCTCAAGGACACCCTGGGCAGACCTGGGGCTGCAGCTTCCTGGGTCTATATGCCACTCAACTGAGAGTGAGTTGGCTGATAGGTGGTGTCGAGAGAAAGGATATCACTTGGAGGTTGGTCATTTCACACTGAAGGAGGGGCTACAAGAACTGTGGACATGGAATAAGAAAGGAGATAAATAGAGCAAGGGTGTTGTTGTTTGAGCTAAAAGTTGTTGGTTTGCTATTGGGTGTTACAGTTTTGTTCTTAAGGTGTCCTACAGAGGCCCACACATTAAAGGCTTAGTCCCCAGGTATTGGGAGTGGTGGAGCCTTTAAAAGATGGGATTGTGGCTGGAGAGATTGCTCAGAGGTGAAAAGCACTGAGGTTGATACCCAGCACCTACATTGTGGCTCACAACCGTCTGTAAGTCCAGTTCTAGGAGCTCTGATACCTGCTCTGACTTCTGCAAGCACCAGGCACATATGTGGTACATAGACATACATTCAGACAAAACACCCATACACATAAAATAAATTAATCTTAAAGAATCTTTTAATTAAAAAAAGATGGAGCCTAGTGGGAGGTTTCTCAATCATCAAGAGTATGCCTTCAAGCAGACAGTGGGACCCAGTCCCTCCTCTATCTCTTTTCCACTCCCTAGCCTTGAGGGAAATGTCTTTGGTCTACCATGTACTCCCTGCCATGGTGTTCACCAGGGGCCCCAGACAACAAGGACGATCAATGATGGAGTGAGATCCCCCAAACCAAACCAAAACAAAAAGACCCCTGCCATCCCAAATAACTTTCCTTCTAGTAACAGAAAGCAGGCTAAAGTGGCCAACAGGAGCGAGCTGCAAGTCACCAGGCTTGTTCAGTTCAGCTCTGGGACTTGGCTCTGCATTCATTCAGCCAAGCCTATTGCAATGGCTGACAGTACACTCCACACATATCCGACAACTCTCTCTTTCCAACGAGCAAAAGCAAGGGGTATATAAAGCAAGTGTTACCTTGGCACCATAGGAGCATGAAATTCTCATCAAGGATTTATTATGCCCTTACACTGTAAGGCCTTGAAAAAATAGAAGTCTAGCACACGCTCAGCATTCAAAACAGATGTCAAACAGCCAATTTCTACAGAATCGACTGGGTACCATTACGCTTCAGCCATGTGGAGCTCCTGAGGATGCCAAGTTGCCACATAGGAGAAAGCAGCTCTTTCCTAGTCTTAATTTGTGACCTGGAATCATGCACCATACTTAATAAGCATTCTCAGCATATAATGTGTTCACCCCATAAAATAAAGCTCCAGACCACATCTGAGCTGAGCAAGGTGCTTGGCACACTCCTGTAACCAATTTTGGTGCATTATGAATAAAAACATAAACCCTAAAAGTCCCATCAACTGAAGTAGTCTACATATATACAGAACGTAATAGATTTGCAAATGAAGAATGCCCTCTTGAGACTTAAAAAAAAAAAGGCTCAGTAACCCAGAGTGTCTTGTTTTCTATGTCCTGACTTTTTAAAGCTGGTTTTCTCAAGTTACTTCGAACATAATGCTTAAGTAACACCAAGGGTGGATGCTTCCACAGCATTGATGTCATACATTAATTTACCTGAGCTATAAAAGCCCTGGTCATAGTGAGTTTCTCCTTCTGATCTTTCAGGGTATTATAAGTGAACCTAGCAAATCCCTTTCCTGCTCAGTCACCTTTCAGAGGGGGCTGGGCCTAGATTATGGATTGGTGTACAGAACTCCCATGAGCTGGAGGGGTTGAAAAGGACTCCTAGAAACATCCAAGAGAATGCCAGGCAGATCATCAATACCAACCAACTAACCAGATTCACTGAATACTTTCACTAGTTGATCCCAAATGATTAATTAAATACTAACTACAAGAAGTTTTCAGATACTGTGCCAGATCAGTGAATCTCAAGCATTAAATGAGGACCAAAGTCATCTACAGACCCTCATTCAGAAAGCCAGGGAAGGGCCTGTGTTGTGGTCTGAAGGAGAAATGTCCCCCATAGGCTCATGTAGTCAAGCACTCGGTCCCTGGTTGGTGGCACTGTTTGTGAGGGCTGAGAACCTTTAGGAAGTATGTCACTTGGGCCAGCCTTCAAGTTTTATAGCCTGTGGCCCTACTTCCTGTTCTCTTCTGCTTCCGGTGTGTCTTTGAAATGTGATCAGTATGCTTCCGGACCGCTAGGCTAGCCTCACATACCTGCTGCCATGCCTCCCCAAGCATCAAGGGCTCTATCCCCTCTGGAAATGTGAGCCAAATAAACCCTTTCTTCCTTCGGTTGCTTTTGGTCAGGCCACTGCCTCAGCAACAGAGACGTAACAAACAGCCTGTGATGGGGATTTCTAAGCAGCTTCTACGTAACGCTGAAGTGGTTTGTGTTAGTGATTATCAAAGTTCTTCCTAGTTCACTTGTTACCTAGCCACACTTAAATGATACCACAGGAGCATGGAAAAGGTCAGACGATGATGATGCTGATGATGCTGCTGCTGCTGCTGCTGATGATAACTTTGCAATCCCATTGCATCTCATTCCCTTTTCTTAAACCTTACAGAGTCTTCTTCAATTTAGCCTCAATTTAGGCTGGTATTTCATTGAAGATATCCTATAAATGTAAGTACTTCACATGAGATGGTAGTGTGGGAATGTCAGAACGAGACAGATAAAATTGCACTTCCTCTTTCCTTTGGAATGGCGTAGACTATACCAAGCCTAAAACACAGAATTACGGGGTGACTTACTGCCAATGTATCAGATAATTTCACTTGGAAAAGTGTTCACTTTCCTGTGAAGGAAACTATACTATGATGGGGATTTTTCTTTGATTAGACAATCCATTGAAATAAAAGACTATGACATGTTTCTTATAGAGGCCATTTATCTTCCAAAGTTACAGTACCTTTCAAGACTTATTTATTTTTACTTAATGTGGATGAGTGTATTATCTGCATGGATGTAAATGTATCACATGCATGCAGTGCCCAGAGAGGTCAGAAGAGGACATTAGATTCTCTGGAACTGGTTACAAACAATTGTGAACTGTCATGAGAGTGCTGGGAACTGATCCTAGGTCCTTTGCAAGAGCTCTCAATCACGGAGCCAACTCTCCAGTCTCATGTAGTACCTTTGAGTGTCTCTTATTTAGGCTGGTGAGATGGTTCAGTGGGGAAAGGTGCTTGCAGCCAAGCCCAACAACCTGAGTTTGACCTCTGGGTCCTACATGGTAGAAGAAGAGACCTAACTCCCTCAAGCTGTCCTGTGATCTCCACATATACACTGTGGCATGCTTGTGACCACACATGTATACACACATCCACACAATAAATTATAAAATTTAAAGGTCTCTTATTTTAAGCATATACATGCATACCTAATTTGTAGGCATAAAACTTAAAAGTTACTGAACTATTCTGCATACATGGCTGTTAGGCACTTCCCTGCCTGCCCACTTTTTTGGACCACTGTATTGCTTCTTTTGATGCATTTGGTACAATTCCATGGGAGACTTGGGGCCAGATGTCCAGGCTATCCATGCAGCCTCCCCTGTCTAGAACAGCCTATAAATCTATATTTTACCTAAAATGTTCAGCTTTCTCAAAATGCAAGCTCCTGTCCTAGTTTGCAGGGCATCTTACTGTGGTCTCAACTTCTAAAAGCAGGTAATATTGACAGTAGAGAATGGTCCCTAGGGCACAGTGGGAAATGTAGGAGTTTGGGCATAGGATGGATAGGATGGAGGTGGATCCAGAGAGCCTGAGGACTGGGTTATTTGGAGGTACTGGTGGGTAAGAATTCAAGTGAGTTACTTAAAAGTTCTCTCTCTCTCTCTCTCTCTCTCTCTCTCTCTCTCTCTCTCTCTCTCTCACACACACACACACACACACACACACACACACACACACACACACCCTTGAAGAGAAGCCCTCTTATAAGGAATCTTAAAGAAACAGTACCTCCAAAATATGTAGCATTTAAGGGCCGGGTCTTCCCTCTCTCGTCTCCCTTTGTTGTTCATGACCCACCCACTCACGTGTACACCCCTTTCACATGGAACCTTCAAAGCAATGAAGATTGCTTTTTCACCAACCCCCCACCAGACTTCTAACATCAAATTCTGCTATACAGCAGACATTCAGTGAATAAAATGACTATCTGGATCATGCTTCCAAGACACAGTCCACCTCTAGTCATAACTACAAAGAACAACAAAAAATTGCATCCGACTTCCACATAAGCAACAGACCTGGGAACATGCGGTTGATGGACAACCATGAGAGAGTACTGATCCATGGAGAGAAGAAAAGAATTCAAGACTGTCTGGACACCTCTGTGAAATCCATATTTTCCATGAATGATAGTTCACAGAAAGCAGATAAAAATGCGTCATTTTACTGTGCTCCAGGGACAGACACTGTTTGCAAACTTCCTGACCAACATGCTGGTGGTCCCGATTCTATTTCCTGTTAAGGTCCTTGAAAACATTCCAGACTTCTTATGACAGCTCCCATTGACAAATGGGCAGCAGCAATCTCTGGCCTCACAAAGGCTCCCCTGGGGAGGGCTAACATGTGAGCCTGGTCTTTCATTCCACCTTGCTTCTTCAGATCACAATGCTTTGATTGTTATAGGCCAACCATTAGCCTCTGGCTATCCTCTTGCATAGGCACTCGGAGGGCTTTGTAGATACTTGCTTTCCAGGCATTAGGACTTTTCACACGGTCTTTCGGCAGCATTGGATAATGTACATCAGTATTTGCCTGGAATCACCTTCTGCCACCATCTGGCATGCCTCACGAGGACCTCTGCACCATTAAGAACTATTCAGGACAGTCTCTGGTAGGGTAAGCATTTAATTTTTGGATGAATGCAATGATGAACCTCTATCAACATTTGTGATAAAACCTGGCACAAAATGACATGAGCCCTGGTGTGGTCCAGCCGCCTCTGTAAACTGCAGATCAGAACCACATCTGATAGCACTGTCTACATTTCTTCACTGTCAACCATAAGGTTCTGCAGTGGAGGCTGCTATGGTCAAAACACCAAGAGTCTGTGTCAAGGAGACGTGAAGAGCAGGCAGCAGTGTGAGCAGCTGGCTTTTGTCTTGGTCGTGTAACTGGACAGTAACTCTGGGAATTTCACACATATACTAAACATACCTTGTAGGAACTTACTATTCCTGTGACATCATATAAGCCCTGAAGTTTATCAACAACAAAGTATAGGCACTGATTATCAAAATCATTAAGATACAATGTTTCTGTCTTCCAGGATAGACCGTTTCTATATGCCTCCCACTTCGAGACAGGAAGGAGGGGTAGCCCAGGATGGCAAAAACATATGTAGTGACAGGCAAGTGTCATCACGCCTGGCATAACTCAAGGTTTGAGTTCCTGCTTGTACTTCACAAAAAAGAGGACGATAGCTTTAAAAACATCCTTGTAGAAATAGGTTACGGTGGCAGTACGTTTTTTAAAGGCACATTTAACTCATTGTCAATATCAAATCTTTACTCATATAAAGCCTTTTCTTCCAGTGCACGCATTGCCCACCAGATACAGTCTTGGTTCTTCCATAAACCGTCCAAGTACGTTGAGCTCTCACTTTGAATGACTTACCTGGAGCTATAAATTGACAAACTTTCTCTGTCCTTCTCTTGTGGTTCCAAGAAACTAAGAGGGAAGATACTCTAGCACTGAGCTATTTACTCACAACCCTTGGAACACAAGGCTGTAAGACTAGCTACTCTAGTAACCCAAAGCTATTCCATAGTATCTATATGTAGTTCAACATTGCAAATGTTTCCTTTAAAATCTGTACTTATAAAGGGAAAAACCTTAACAACTGATCTAGAGATTATCTATCTATCTATCTATCTATCTATCTATCTATCTATCTATCTATCATCCATCTATTTATCTATCAATCATCTATCATCTATCTATCTATCTATCATCCATCTATTTATCTATCAATCATCTATCATCTATCTATCTATCTATCTATCTATCTATCTATCTATCTATCTATCATCTATCAGTTGATCAACCAGGCTATTTATCTACCATCTGATATTAATGACTGTGCCACTGGTGGCTGCTCTAACCCTTGTAAGCCTTCTCCTCTAGGCACCACACATCATCCTACTGCTGTGAGTAGTCATGGCAACTTGATATTCTTTATTAACCGAGAAAATCTTTATAACTCGATACTGCCTAAGGCTGTAAAAGCTGCTTCAGCAGCTGAGATTTGGAAAGGGGCTGTGAGAAAAGGGGAGGCTGCCCGCCTGCCTGGGATCAGCTTACCCAGTAACTGAGAAAGGGCACACTATGAAACACAGATATGTTGCTTGCCAGTTCAGAATATACATACATTTGTATTTTTGTCAATGACAATTTTATCACTTCTCTGGATACAGAACAATTACTATGAGGTTCTGACAGAAACCTAACATCTGAACACCTAACTGATCCGGGAAATGATGTAGAATGTTCTAAGAATTGGACAACCTCACTTGAGGTGGAAACTGAAAGGAGTGCATATTGTGCATTGCACGTGGTTAAATAATCACGGAAAGTAACTGGCTATAGGCTGCCTCTTCCTCAATGAGGCTGAAAAGAATGGAGCAGTCCAGGAAGGCTGGGATT
The DNA here is from genome assembly GCA_902168425.1 of Peromyscus attwateri. Lineage (NCBI taxonomy): Eukaryota > Metazoa > Chordata > Mammalia > Rodentia > Cricetidae > Peromyscus > Peromyscus attwateri. Next base: position 12,544 of record CABHPP010170756.1, on the reverse strand, counting down.
TAAGTAAAAGATATTAGATCCTCCTGTTCCCAGGCTGGAACAGGGATTAGAATAACACATTTAAATACCTTAATGTTTTTAGCACAAAAAGCATTAATTTGATACTCTGCTTCCTTCAAGGGCTTTGTTAAGGCCCCAAGACCCTCTCAGGAGTGTCTACCTTCCTTGAAGTTAACATGCATGGACTGTTCCCACTGCAGCTCCACTGTATTTCACAACAGTGCATCTGACCTCTGCTGTGGGGAAGGCGGGAATAAGAAACAGAGCCGAGAGGAAAGCTGAGAAGTGTTGAGTTTTGACATTTCAGAGCAGACTTACAGTCCCTACAGGACCAAGCTGCATGAGCTCATGCGGCACTGAAAATTAACGATGATGAGGAGATGCTTAGATCGCCTTCAATTAGACGGTCCCTTCTGCCAGCACCTGTGCCAGGGGCCAAAGGTCTCCTGACTCCCAGTCCAGCAAACACCAAACGGTAATGACTTGAGTTCTGAAAAAAAGTGGGGCTGTGGGGCAGCCGGTCTCGTTTTATTGTTCCATCTAACCTAAGCAACTGAGGGACCCCAGAACCAAAGGAACAGCCATGGCCAATGCCATGTGTTGTGTGCCACAGTTGGAGGTAGTCTGCAGGTCAAAGTATTTTTCTCCTGATTTCATTTCCTGTCTTTTTTTTTTTTTTTCCAGAGTAAGGCTTGTGGAATGGGAATGGAGGTTTCACAAAATTCCTTCTTCCAAGTAGCACACACACCTTCTAAGACCTCAGGACACCTGCCTGGATCTTACCTGACCTCTAATCAGGCACCTCTAATGCCCATGAGACCCAGCACTACCCACCATCTCCTTTGAGGGCCTATCAGGCTCCCAGGTAATCCCAGAGTAAGGACTCTCCTCCCCTGGGCACCTGGCCTAGGAGCCTCTCAAGGTCTTCAGGATGGAGATGGATAAGAACTAGGAGACGAATTTTGGCTGACATGTCCCTGCTTGGATTTTTCCCCTTCTCTTTAAGTCCCATTTCAGATCATTTCCATGCATAATTGTGTAGAGAACTTATACAGGACATAGCACAAGTCGATCATTCCTAGTTCAAAGACATCCAAACCTTTTTGAGTACCGATATGATGCCAACAGTGAAAAGCTCCACATGATGAAAAGGCTTCATTCACAAAACTATTAGAAGTATTCTATAAAATTACTTTCAGACTATGTAAATGTGGTACATGCAAAACAAACAAATTTCAGTGTTAGGTTTGGGTCCAACTACTGAGATATTTCATCATAAATATGCCAAAATCTGAAAAATTCTGAAACCTGAAATCGTTCTGGTTCTGAACAGTTCAGCCTGTGGTCCTGGCACACCCTGGAAATGATGGAGCAGGAACAGGTCTCAGGAGGAGAGCGGGTACTCAGAGCTTCAGCTGCCCACACTCCCTCAGTGTGTTCTCCCTTCAATTCCCTATGCAGCGGGAATCCCAGCACAACAATAAGCTCACGTTCTAAAGGAAACACACAGTTAGGTTTGGAGCAGGGAGTCCTTAGGGGTGGATGGAGGAAAGGCCACTCTTCCTGAGGGAGCTTTGTCCCCGCATAAAGTTGAGAAGTAGCCTAGAGTCAGCTCATCTCTGCAGACTGTAATATCATGGTTTTTCTTGAATGACAGAATGGGACAATCACCTCAGTCTGTCCTCATGCCCTAAAACCGCACGCATCAGCTGTCAGCTAGAGTCAATTAGAAACACAAGGGAAACCCGCCACTACCACAGGCATCGTCTCTATGATGTCAACCACCACAGGGGGATTCTTCCCTTCAGTGTTGGGACAGGCTTCCCCCTTACTCTCAACACCACCATACAACAAGACTTCAAGAAATCCATCTAACGAGGCGATGGGGCTGCAGTTAGTACAAGGGGAAGGCTATAGTCTGCTCTCTAGGAGAGAATGGTAGGCATTCCATGAAACAGTTCTCAAGCTCTCTGAGGACAGGAGAGACAGAAGGTAAAGTGCTTGCCTCGGAAGCCCAGGGACATGAGTTCAATCCCCAGAATTCCTGTTAAAATAGATGGACATGGTAGAGGAGAGACACAGACAAGTAGATTTTGGGGGTTCACTGGGGAGCTAGTCTACCCTGATTGGCAGGTTCCAGACCAGTGAAAGATCCCATCTCAAAAACCAGTGGGCAGTGCCAGATGGTATAAGACTGCTCTGACCTCCACATGCACATGTACACAGAGAATACATACCTGCATGCATATATGAACCCCATTAACATACATACATACATATATATATGTATATATATAGACACACCCAGGCAAATGCATACACAAAGAAGCCCAACTATGTACAACAGCAATAGATGTCCACTCCAATGGATGACCTAATGAAATCCAAGTATTAACACTAATAGACTTTCAGGCTGACCAAAATGGACTAAGCGAGTGCCAGGCCTGCCCCGGGGCAGGTAAATCCATAGGGCCCCATGATGGCTTGACAAGTCACATGGATTTGTGGCTATGCAAGGGGAGTCATTCTTTTTGAGTCCTTGAGTAAATGAAAGAAAAAATGCATAGGAATGTTGGCTTAATGTGCTTTGATGGTGGTTAGGATGCATCCCATTTCTATTTCTTCCAGATGCTGCAGTGGGAACGGAAACGGACTCTCCCCTCACCCTGGGGAGTTAACTTTCCCTCAGTTTTGTTGCAGGTGGCTTTTGTCTTCTGAGCGCACCCTAAGCACAAGAATAAGGAGACCCTTGACCTAATCGGGGGCTTTACCACACGACTCCCGTGGGCTGCCAGTTCCGGAGATGATGTCAGAGAAGAGCGCACCCCTCCAATCACCTCCCCCCGGAGGTGTCCAGGCTTCGCAGCATAGCTCAGTCCCTGGTACAGAGCTGGTGCTGTGTTGTGGTCCCCTGCGCTGGAAAGAGACTGACCCATTAGAGCCGCACATGCCCCACTCTGCACAGCAGAGCTCTGTGTGCACGGCAGGGAGCGAAGCCAGGAACCACACTGCCCAGAGTGTCTGGCCAACCCTGAGCTAGACTGCAAGTGAGCTGGGAGTGACCTTTTTTTTCTTTTACTTGTATTTTTAAAAACAGGTTCTCACAGCATAGCCCAGGCTGACCCAGATCTTACTAAGTGGCCCAGGGTGGTCTCTAATTTATGGCAATTCTCCCGCCACAGTCTCCACCATGTTGACATGGCAGCAGTGAGCTACCAAGCTAGGCCATCAGGGGACCATCTCCATGAGAGGCCACACTTCACGTGGGCTTCTGATTTCCTGGTTTGTCACCTCTCTCGTGCCCAGTAGTCGGGGGCATGATGTGGCTTGCCATGGTCACCTTTATGCCACAGAAGTACCAGAGTCTCCACCCTGACAAGACTTGTCCCTTCTCTTGCCAAGTAAGTTTGGAGCCACAAAGGGGTGGCCCACCTCGCCCCCTGTCGGGGCAGACCCCGTCATGTGCTGGTGCTCCCCAATGAACTGGGGGGATACAGGGTCCGTTAGCACGTTACTCCTGGCCTGTATCAGACTGCTGCTGTGCACAGCCCAGCTAAGCACACACGGGGAAGGTGACGAGCAAGTTAGAAAACCTCAGGAAACCGGTTCTGGAATCATGGACAGAGACACTGGCCAAGCCCCGCCCAAAGAAGTTTGGCACCGGGGACACTTTGAATGGTTTGGCAAAACGTAAACAGACTAGAACGATATAAAATACTTGTAAAAAACCAACAATCCATGGAACTTATTTTGGAGCACAGTTTAGGGTGCAGCCCATCATGGCGGAGAAGGTTGGGCAATGGGAGGGGCTCTAGTTACAGCAGCAGGGAGAGAGGCAGCTGGCCATACTGCATCCACAGGCAGGTGCCGAAGGAAGGTGGATGCTGGCGCCGGGCTAGCTCCCTCAGTTTCCCCTTTTGATTCAGTCCAAGATGCCAGCCCATGATATGTCTCACCCACATTCAAGGCTAAACTTCCTCAGTTAAACTTCTCTGGAAACAGCCTTGCAGCCAGGCCCAGAGCTGTAGCTCCAAGGAATTCTAAATGGAGTCAAGGTGACAAGGAAAATTTACCCTCACAGGAAGCTGTAGGTGAACGAGGAAACCCACCACAGAGCTGAGTCGTTTTCACACAGTAAGCTGTTTCCCCAGGAAAGTGGGGACTTTTGCACCCTGAAAATGGTGGTACTCGCTGTGGCCCCAAAGGTGTTTGGAAAATGCCGTAGAAAAGAAGAGTTTTCCTCAGAAAACCTTTGGTTCCTCTGTGCCCATGTAGCTGGGCACAAAGTCAGTGCTCAGGAATGCAGTGATGACTAGTTAAAACCCCAGGCTCCCAAGCCCACCTCTCTGAGACCTGAATGCATTGATTTCTGAAAACACATGACATGGTTGACACTCAACTGAAGCCACCTGACTTCGGGGGCTAGATTGGGAAAAGCAGTATAAAAGTGTAGAGGAGATAACAGTATCGGGGTGAGGGTAGCTGATGGGGAGGGTAGCAGGAGAAGAGGGTGGGGAGGAGGGCTGTGGAGGCTGGCTTAGGCTGTCTAAGCGGGGCGCTGATCAGCAGGAATTGCAGATGAATAGGGGTTTCCACAGGAGAGGCTGTTCCAGAGGAGAGACTCATATTAGGAATTCAACGCTGATCAGTCCACATAGCTGTTTTTTGTTTTTGTTTTTGTTTTTTTGTTTTTTCGAGACAGGGTTTCTCTGTGTAGCTTTGCGCCTTTCCTGGAACTCACTTGGGAGACCAGGCTGGCCTCGAACTCACAGAGATCCGCCTGCCTCTGCCTCCCGAGTGCTGGGATTAAAGGCGTGCGCCACCACCGCCCGGCCACATAGCTGTTTTTTATTGCTGTTGTTTGTTTTGTTTTTGTTCATTTGTTTGCTTTTTCTTCAGAGTCTTCTCCACTCTTTGGGGAATCCTGATAAACCCATCATATGCTAAAACATATCCCAAATATACCCAGCCTGCCCATCACACTAGTTTAACCTGACCTACCTTACAGGGCTAGGAACACTTCGATGTCCATATACAGTCGGGTAACATCGCCTAGGGCAAAGTCCATCTTACGTGTAAGAGTTGAGTAGATCACAGAATTGACCCTATGATCATGTGGCTGACTGTCTGTCTAGGTCCTGAACTTAAGATTTCTTACAGTTTTTCAGTGTTAGAAATGAAGTCCAGGGCTTTGAGCATTCCAGACAAACATTCCATGACTGAGAAACATCCTCAAAGGTTTTACTTTTATTATTATTATTATTATTATTATTATTATTATTATTATTTATTTTGAGTCTGTGCACCACAGGTGTGCAGTGCCCATGGAGGCCAGAAGAAGGCAAGAGATATCCCAGGACCAGAGTTACTTATACAAGGTAAGTCAACTACCGTGTGGGTGCTGGGAATTGAACCGAGGTTATTTGGAAGAGCAGCCAGTGCTCTTAACTGCTGAGGCATCTCTCCAGCCCCTGCTTGACTTTTTGATGTTGTGAAAGCACACATATATAAACATCTATATTTTTCATCTTCCCTATAATATTAATACATTCCATGAGATAGTACTCATTATAAAATAAACCTTAGGCTGGATAATTTTGTTCAGTTTCTGGCTAAGGAAGTGTTCTAAACATGTTCAAGATAAGCTAGGTCCAGATGTAGGATACAGTAGATGCCATATATTAAACACACGTGTTCAACTTATTGAGGTGTGAGCCATTGCCAGCCCAGAAGCATCTGTGTTTAACTGGAATGATGCTCAGTTGTGTTTGATGAAAAGTGCAGTGCATGTTCCAGAGAGCCCTTATGAAACAGCCTGCCATGTCTGGGTCACAAACCATCACTGGACACAGGGATTCCACCATTGGACGCCCTACCCAAGCAACAACATCACTGAAGTCTCCATTCTGGGCTCTAGGGAGATGCAGAGGAATTGATACCTACTGACAGTGCAACTGTCTCTACACGTGAACTACTCACGTGGCTAAGTCAGAGTTCATCCGCAGGCAAATAGCTCCCTTTGAAGTAAATGTAGATGTTAACTATCAGAGACAAAGGCAATGTGGGGCAGCTGACTAAGCCATTCAATGACAAAAACATTCTGTCCACGCCTCCTCTCCTTTGTTTATAGAAAACCATCAGGATCATAGTATGTTCACTGCCATCCACTGCCCAGCTACCTCCAAGGCCTCCCTCTGCTCCTAAGAAGCTGCCATTGCCTCCTCCAGAAAGTCCTTTGTGGCCTCTCCCAGGTGAGCCTGTTCAGGAGACAGTCCCTCCAGGGGATCCTTCCATATCCTCCACTAAAGGGCTCTTTTCTCTCCCCCCATCCTCCCACTCTACCCCAGCAACTGCCTCCCCCTCCAGCTGGTACACGTGGGTCCTGACCCATAACCCAAGCACTTGCCCTAGGCCTGCTTTTTCTCATGACCAAACCTCCCTCTTTCAACCCAGCTTCAAGGCTAGTGAGTACTAACTCACTTCCCAGTCTCAGGTTCTCCTTCGGCCCCACCTCCTCACCATCTTCCTTTAAGTCCTAAAACCTCCTGGAAAGGACCAGTCAGACCCCTCCTCCACCATCCAGAGACAATCACTATGTACCTGGAAAAACTGTCTTCTTCAGTATCTCGGTGCATGGCGATTGTTTAGCACAAACAGCCCTAATAAAAGTGTCAACTTGTTCTAAGAGGAGGGAGAAGTAATAAGTGCTAAGGCCCCCATAATATTATGATAGCAAGCTACTCTGAACAGCAGTATGTCAATTGCTGTTAGACTTCGCGGTCCTCTGGTTACCAAACACATTGTAGCTTTCAAAGCTGAGGAAAATGTTCATTTATCTTAACCTCTACGTATTGCTGTTGAAACGCCAAAAGTACATGTAAGTGGTGGTGACGGCAGGGGTGGCTCTTCACTACTACCCAAACATATTAAAACGAAAGAGAGAAAATCCCAGCTTGCCAATGCCAGGAGCAGAAGAACGGCTAATACAAACAGACCCCTTGTGCAGTGTGAGCGGGTCGCAGTCACTGCTGGACTCAAACAACCACAGCCACTCTGTTAACTCCCCAGCTGGTGCCTGGAAGTGTTGCAGCTGATGAACAGGCCCTGAAGCAGAAACCTTTAAAGGCAGGCTAATTGCCTAGCAGAGCAGCGACTTCTCTTGATTAATTTACTATTACTGAAAGCACAAGAAAGACAAGAAAGAAACTATGTTCCATAAGACACAGTTCAACAAGTGGCCACTGCCTCCTCTTGGAGTCCATACGATGAAAGCTGGATGGGATCCAATGGAAAAGTAACAAATACTCTGCGTTGATTGATGCTTATAGGGTTCCCCCTTTCTATGTCATAACATTTCATTCAGTGGCTCAACTAAAGAGTTTATATAACGTTAAAAAAAAGTTCTAGTAAGCTTAAGAAACTTCAGATATGTCATGGGGAAAATCAGGTCACTCAAAACAGTTATAAGGAACCTTAAAACACCACGGGGCACATAGAACTCTGGGCAGTTTGCTGTTTCCAACATGAAGCTGCACAGAAAAAAAAAAAAAAAAAAACTTATCTCTTTTCATCAGAAAGTTTCCTACCATGATTTTTTTCTATTTTAAATTTTCATTTATTTATTTATTTATTTATTTATTTACTTATTTTGTGTGTGTGGTACATTCCTACAGAGGTTGGGTATTTTCCTCTATTACTCTCTACCTTATTTTTGGAGCTAGGGTCTCCCACTCAGCCTGGAGTTAGTTGATTGAGCTGGCCTGGCTGGCCCGTGATCCCAGGGTCCTCCCTCTGTCTCCCTGGTGCTGAGCCCAGCCTCTGCCTGGGCTCTGAGGATCAGAATTCAGGTGCTCACGCTTGGGCAGCAAGCACTCTGCCAGTGAGTTCTCTCTCCAGCCCCACGAGAGAAATTTTCTTAACTCAAACAATTACAGCTCATTTATCACGTTAGTACTCTCATATACTGTTGTGAAAACAAAAACAGTAGGCTGGGGCTATAACTCAGTGGTAGAGTATTTAGCATATGTGAGGCCCTGGGCTCAGTCCCTAGTACTGAAAAGAAATGTAGCTGTACAGATGAATTGCTTACTCACTAGTTTATTTTTCCAAATTGGAATTTAAACATTATAGTAACTCCAAAATCAAAGGGAATTAAAAACATCTAAGCTGAATGACCAGCTGAGTTAGGTTCCAAAAATCTAATGAATCTCCACAGGGAAACTAACTTACATTATTTGTAGAAAAATGTCTTAATGAAGCCAGATGAAATTGTCATCATACTAAAAAGTCCAAATTGGATAATTTTCTTTTCTGAGGACCATTTATCTGGTAATTCACTATTATGATTATGAGTATCATTTGAGGTAGACATTCATTATGCAACTATACAGGCCTCTAACTTGCAATTCTCCTGTCCTACCTCCCAAATACTAGGATTATATGTGTGAACCACCTCACAAGCTCATTTTACATTATTTTAACTAATGTACCAGCATTTCTTGGGCAACTCAATACTACTCAGTCCTAGCCTGTGAAATGGAGATGAAGATGCATCCTTTTTAAGATTTCTGAGAGTAAACAAACAAGTATTTGTAATGTATATCTTCAAATTTTAGCAGAGTAAATTCCTCCCTACACTCTGGGTTTCAATGAAATGGGTTTCAACACCCTCACAGGGATATTGAAGACAGTGATGTTAACACACACACACACACACACACACACACACACACACACACACCCCAGTTTAATGCCTTTTTCATCTCTACTAAGCACTCACCATGTGCTGTAGGCCTAACTTTCACAGTCTGAGACCTCACGGCACAACTAGCATCCTTTTCTTTTTGGTCCTCCGTGGTTTCATGGATAGAAGATTCTCTCAGCACAGATTTCAGCAAGCTCAACATAGAAGTTGTCTTTTCTCACCAAGTTGAGAACTTTCACTTTTTCACTTCAGAGAAATACTTGACAAGCTTTTTATTGATGGAGCCAAGTTGCCACCATCACTGCCCTCACACTGTGGGTTATTATTGAGTACAATTAGGGGTTACTTGAGCACAAGCATCATCACGGTACTGTGACAGCAGGTTTCAGGGCTGAATCAGCTAAATGGTGAGAGTTTTATGAAGCTTTCCGTTAAATATTTTACAGCACAGTTGACCACAGGCAACAGGGCTGTGCAGGGTGAAACTAGAGATGACGACAGATAATGTACATACAGTTGATGTTGAACCATTTACAGTCCTTCTGCCTGCTTGGAATGCATCCTGCCTGCACTGATTCCCCCTTGTGTTTTATACATAAAATCCCCACTGTTCACACTGATTCCCACTTCAGGTCTTTTTCTTCTAAGCATACAGAAAAACAGATACCTGCTATTCTGAATCTCTCAAAGATGGTGACACCATCCCTATTAAAAAGTAATCTTAAAACTCTTGGGTGAGCTCAGGAAGCACGGGGAGGAAGGATTCTCACGTTCCAGAGGAGGCCAGAACCCAGCAGTGATTCCCTGTGGTCCCTGAGATGCTCTAAGATACAGCTCAGCTGGTTCTGTCTACAACACTTTGGTCCCAGGAGTATTTTGAGCATACAGTCCGAAAAGCTGGAGCTGTATCCACATTGTTTAAAGTTAAAGCTGAGAAACATCTATGGACTATTCAACAGGGACGTTGACCCCAGCTGTAAAGTCAGCTTTCCTGCTACCTGATTATGCAGTTCAGCATCTGATAGACTTTCCCTCCACTCTCTGCCTAGAACTGTCAGATGCTTGGCTTTATTCAGGCTAGGGGTCAGGATGGCATAATTAACATTTGTCCATGGGGGAGAACACAACAGTCTCAACTACAGCTAAGTTTTCTTTTCTAACTACAAAGCAATTTCACAAATACTTGCACAAACATACAAAGTTATACAGAGAGTAATATACAATCTCTGAGATACTGTACAAAGTTACTTGAAGTAGTTTTCTACAGAGAGATCATTCCATGCATCAAAGGACCAGGAGTCCAAATTGAGGCTCAGAGTCTTTGCTCAGCTGCAGTCTGAAAAGCTTCATCTACCCATGTGCCAGACTTCCTTCTCTTGCCCCAAGCTGAGCACCAACAGGAAACCTTCACACACACGTCACATACCCCACTTCACATCCTTGTCAGCATTCAAAGCCAGTGACGGTCTGGAAACTATCAACGAGTCTCCCTTCTTATCACTGGAATGTTTGCTTGCTTTTAGGTTCTTCGGTCTTGAACTGGCTTTGTTATCATCACCAGTTCACTAGGAATGTCATTGAGAAGGCCCATCACAATTGGCAAAGTACCAATATGAATAGTGTGTGCTTAGGAAGTCTTTCTGAAAAGCATTTTTTTTCATTTTTAGGCTAATGTTTATCTGTCTATCTATCTATCTATCTATCTATCTATCTATCTATCTATCTATCTATCTACCTACCTACCTATCCATCCATCCATCCATCCATCCATCCATCCATCCATCCATCTATCCATCCATCCATCCATCCATTTTTGGATTAGCATACAAAGCACTGGGATTTGACCTAGCATACAGATATCCCATTCTATTTAGTTCTCAGTTGCTGGAGAAGCATTTTTGACGGAGTATCTTTTAGGTGCTGAAGAGCACTTTGACAAAGGCTTGCTGCAGAGGTATGAGAAGCCAGTCCCAACAGCATCCAGAGCATGGCAAAACCCACAAGAGTCCAAATACAGTAGGTCTCAGGATCATCAGGACTCAGCCCAGTGTTCTGTCAGAACCAGGGAAAGCAGAACTTATATTTTTCACTAAAATACTTCTTTTAAATCACCACCATCAGCAACAATACTGTATACATAGAAAATATTTCAAAATACTTATGTACTTTTGTTTGCTTGCTTGCTTTAAAGTACTCTTACTTGGGAAAAAAATAACCAATATTCTGGTAGCATTAGAAATTAATGTCAGAACTTCATTCACAAATACTCTAAGAATTATCTTTTTGTTTGTACCAATTATATGTTGGTTGAATTTACATTTATTCTTCACATAAATACTCCAGCACACCCCAGCTACAAGGAAGATGTTATGTTTGGTCACCAAGCAGATCCTTCATCCAGAGCATAGGCAAACATAGACCAAACGAACAGAATCATTCAAGAGCCCCGATGCAATAATCTTGACAATGATGATGACATTGGTTTGGGGAACTAAAATCAATGACTGGCTTGCGGCATAATGCACATGGCCTGTCATCTTAGTGTCAGGAAAACAACTGGCAGGCAAAGGATCCACCACCTGCACCCTCCCTCCTACCTCAGATTCCCAGTCAAATCAGAACCGTGAGGCCTCCATCTACCGCTCTCCTGCATCCTCCTCTGAACCACACAATGCAACCATGCAACCGCAAAATGCTGCAGTTTTCTCCAAAGATGCTCTTTTCCTTTTTTCTATCTGCAGGATGCCCGAAGGGCATGTCTCTGAAAACATAATGTGTCTAACTGGCAGAGGCAGAACACTTCCTCTCTGGGATGAATACACTTCAAGATCCAAGCACAGCTTGTAATGGGCATTATTATTATTATTATTATTATTATTATTATTATTATTACAAATATTATCTGAGGCAGGTTACTGTCACCATGGCAACTTTTGTTTTGTTTTGCAGCATTAAGGATTGAACAAGAGGCCTCACGCACATGAGGCATGTGATCTACCACTGATCTACTCTCCCAGCCTTCCATACTGTTTTGTTTTGTTTTTGTTTTAGATTTTTAATCAATATCACATAAGGACATAACGTAGCTAGGATCGATATCACTATTTTGATGTCTAATCTCATCATCACACTATCATTTCCTAATTGTTAATACCATCGTAGTATGTTATACTTTCAAAATATGGAACCCTACCTGTAACTATTAAGCTCTCCCCTCCCCTGATCCATGTTCTTTGGAAGGACTAAGGAAGGTGAGCATTGATGAGACCTGGGCAAACATGGACACCCTCCCACCTCTCGGAAGCATCTCTGGCCCCCACACCTACGTGCCTGAGCAGCTAGAACCATTTCCCTCACAGAGAGTGGCACATATGCAGGGTGAAGGCGAGGCAAGCATGACCTTGGGCAAAGGGGTGACATTTACTTTAAGAGTGATAAAAAGAGGGGACGAAGGAAAAAGATATCCCATCTATAGTTTCATCCCTAAGTAAAATTTACTGCATTGACGTTGACTTGTAGGCAGAGACGCAAAGAGGATTCAGGCAGCTGCCTAAGAAAGTTCACATTCAGGACATTCTCTCTGTCTTACAAGATCAGGGCACCCACTGGTGGATGTAAAAAAAAGAAATGACTAAAGCAGATCCACGCGGTTAGATAACTGATGACTTCAGATGTCTATCTGATACCAAAGGGCGGTGGTGCTTTTTCTCTCCTAAGTAACAGGTGCAGCCACAGGATTAACTTACACCCTCCAGGTTTCCTTACAACCCAAACTGCTCTTCCCAGGACAGTCCACCTCTGGATAAACCAACTGTTAACCAATAGCACACCTCTGGATAA
>CABHPP010170755.1:0-27571 GCA_902168425.1 Peromyscus attwateri | reverse complement strand
GGTGGGCAATGGTTCTCAGGGACACATACCCAGGGTCTATGTGAAGGAGGGGGCAATGGTTCTCAGGGACACATACCCAGGGTCTATGTGAAGGGGTTGGCAATGGTTCTCAGGGACGAATACTCAGGGTCTATGTGAAGGGGTGGACAATGATTCTCAGGGACGAATACCCAGGGTCTATGTGAAGGGGTGGACAATAGTTCTCAAGGACCATTCAAGTGAAACATGAATTGTAGATCATGCTCCATAGCATGATGACATTTATCATTAAGAAAAAAATCTCTGTGTAACTGTAGAGAAACATGTAAGGGTGGATAACATGCAAGCAGTGGGCACTTCCAGTGTGCATTCCACACAGCATCCAGAATAATGCGTGTTTTCCTTGTGTAGGAACCCCACTCTTATGGAAGGACCTGTCATGCCACACTTTTCACTGGAAATGTAGATAATATAATAGTCCTCATAAAATAAGCCAGACCACAGAGTGGGTGTGCATATGCATGTTACCCAAATTGCTTTTAGACTCCATTTTAAAATGTCTGGTAGTTACGTGTATCAGAGGGCATTGGAGATGAGTTCACATTACTACTACAAGGGTTCCTCTGTGAGTCACAAGGAAACCATAAGACATACAAGTAACATGCTTAGTTTGTTCTCACTTAAATCACTAATTATAACCTTACCTTTGTAAATTTTTTTTTTTTTGCAAATGAGCAAATTCTTTCTGTAATGATCTTTGATCCTGCAGTTCAAAACATACTAAAACAGCATGCAAGTGGTACCTCCCCACTCAAAAGTGACATCTGGGGTACATGCTGGTGCCAGGGCAGTAATCTGGCATTATTCTGACCAAGAACCAGTCAAGAGTTTTGTTCTTTTGGTTTCCAAATTAGAGCCTCCCAGAAATCCTAACCAGAATCTGAGACACAGAATTATGGAGGCTTTTTACATTTTTTAAAGCTTTCTGAGGAATGTATGGAAGAGCCTTTTGCAGCAGACCGTTTAGCAATTCAGAGCTGCAACCAGTCATTTGAGGAGCTCACTCAGCACTCTCAGAGCCCCATTCCGAGCAGCTCTTTGCAGACATACTAAAAGGGTGCTCTACTAAGCTTTAGCCCACTTGAAGCAAAAAAGGAAAAAGAGAGAGACAAAAGCAAGATAGTGGGTTTAAATGACTAAGAAGGGCCCCTGAGGGGTGCTCTGGGAAGCGGAAGGTTTGGAGCCCCATGTAGAATGTCTTGATAAGAAGTCTACACTATCAGCCATCTGCTGGTGGTGAGGAAAGCCAGATTATAAAGAAGCTGTATGAAGCCAACAGCTAGAGGGACAGAATGCTGGGAAACTAGGGATGATCTGTAGGATCCCAGCTCCTTTTATGCTGCCCATGCTATTATCTATGACCCCAAGTGACACTAAGGCGTGACTGCTATCGTGTGTGCCAAAAAAAAAAAACAAAAACTGGCAGCTTGCAGGCGGGGGACAAATATTTCTAAATTCCAAAAAGGAACAGTAAAAATTGGAGCAAGAAGAAGACAGTGATAGAAAAATGTGTGACACCAACATCCACATGGATCTGAACCTCCCTACCCTGAATTATATAGTGATTACATCTACAAACACCCCCAGGACCTGCTAGGTATCTACTTGCTGTTCACTGTAAGCAGGCAGGACCTTTGACACAGAGGACTTGGGGTAGAGAGAACAGGACAGGCTGTCGGCTGTTAGCCAGGTCTCTTCTAATCACTTGTGAGGTTCTTTTGAGGATCAGGGTTGCTCCCAGCACACTGGGAGCTACTGAGTCAACTAGGACCAGCCATCTTCTATGCAGAGATAGCCGCATTCTAGGTGCACAGAGCAGCCGGGACACTGCCCTTTATGCAAACCAGCCAAATGCCGTTTTCAGGTGGGCTTGAACACGGAGGCACAGGCTGCTGGTGTCTCACTGATGCCTTCGGCTGGGCAGCCATGCACTGCAAACAACCTGTACAGCTTGGGAAAAACCCCTGTCTGAGTGTGGTTACCCGACCAGTGGCATCAACCTGTACATGTGACCGGAAGGATTCAGTAGGAAAGAGTTAACAGGCTGATGGAGTAGTGGTTAGTCACTGCTACAATAGCAAGCCACCTGCCCGAGCTGGGGACTTAGGAGACAGCACTGGGAAGAGTCACTTTCTTCCTTAGTTATTATTTTCACTAGGAGTTGGAAATTATACCATAATAAAATGAGATTTTCAAACAAAGGCAACATCGATTTCTATTGCTCTAAAGATGGACTTCCACCACTTTCTTCTCCTTTACCTCTTCTTCCTCCTCACCCTTTTAGACAAGATGTCATGTAGCCCAGGCTGATCTGGAACTCGTTGAATAGCTGAGACTGACCATGAAACCCTCACCCTCCTGTCTACCCATCAAGTGCTGGGATTACAGGCATGTGCCACTCTGTCTGACTAAAACCTTTTATGGTCTTTTTAATGGTAGCCAAGTTTAACTTAACCCCCCACCCCCATTTCTAATTGTTATTATTATTATTTGGTATTAGTACCAGGGACTGAATCCGGAGCTTTGCACATGGTGAATAAATGCTCTACCACAGAACCACATCCTCAGCCCTCCTCTCTTCTAAATGCATTTGGCAATCTGGTGTGTCAAGATAGCCTCAAAGACACCTTTTATAGCAGCGCTGTTTGCAGGAAGGAAGAGCCGTGTGATCAGTATCAAAGAGCAAACATAAGGAACCTCGTCCACTTCCGGGGCCAAGCCCTCTACCTAGCAAGCATGTGTTTTTCTCATCAATGAACTATCATCTTGGGAAATGGTAGGCCTGTGCTCGTCAGCTTTTGTCAACTTGACACAAACCGTAGTCATCTTGGAAAGGGGACCTCACTTGAGAAAATGCCTCCATCAGATTGGCCTACGGGCAGGTCTGTAGGGCATTTTCTTGATTGATGATTGATGAGGGAGGACCCACCTCACTGTGGGTGATGCCACCCATGGGCAGGTAGGTAGTCTTGAGGTGTGTAAGAAAACAAACAGAGCAAGCCATGGGGAACAAGCCAGTTATCAGTCCTCTGGATGGCCTCTGCATCAGTTCCTGCCTCCAGGTTCCTGTTTTGAGCTCCTTTCCTGACTTCTCTCAGCCATGGACTACAACTAACCTGAACTAATCCTCTCCTCCCCAGGTTGCTTTTGGTCGCCATTTTACCACAGCACTAAAAACCTAACCAAGACAAGGACAAGGACGATAGAGCATGAACTCAATATACCATTTGAGATGACCTTATCAGTTTCCTACTAGACGCCCCCACTCATTCCCACCTTTGCCACATGAGCCTTAGCATCCCCAAACCCCAGGGGTAGTGAGGGCATGATCAGGAAACAGCAGATTCCAAATGCATCAGGGAATCAGGTCCTGTTCATGCAAGGAAAGAAAAACACAGGACGGGTCGTCTGGAAATGTCAGAGTCACCCAGAAAAATGGGCACCTCTATTTTATGACCACACTGGTCTCATTCTGCCTTAGCAAGATCAAGGAGAGAGTGACAGCAGTATTCTCTGCCACCTCTGACACAAGCTAGCGGGAAGGAAGAGGAGCATAGGGCAGGGATGGGGAGATCGGAAGGAATGAGTGGTTGGATGAAGAAGAAAGGCTGCGCTAGCCTTGGCTACTTACTACAAGCCTTGTGGTACAGCCAGCTTAAAAAAGGCTGCACGACACAGATCTTAGGAAGATCCAACAGCATCTTTAATTTTCCATTAACAACCCCTCTCTTAAGATGGATTCAATGTCTAAAGATGTCCGCTGCAGAGGCCTGCCTCCTTAAGGGCAGGGATGCTCCTTACCTCAATGATGTAGAGGACCACATTCTTGTAGAAACAGTAGAGGATGCACTTGGTCACCCGGTTGTAGCTCCAGGCTCCATGAACCAAAAGCAGCTTCTCCAAGTAGGAAAACTGAAAAGGGACAGGGACAAAGTTCAGAGCAGCCTGTCATTGAGGAGTAAAAGGCACGGACTGTCTTTATGAGCAGAAAACAGACAGGGAAGGGGACGGAACCAGACCCTTAGGAAACCAACAAAACAAACAAATGGAAACAAAAACAAAACCTGTTCCCCTGAGGTGGCACTCTCAGGGCAGCTGAGAAGGAAAACTCTCTTCAAGTGACTAATGGTTGTTGTTGTCCCCAAACAAGCTGCTGGACTCTCACTATGACTGCTGTGGAACTCTTTGAGCTAAATGCCTTCCAGAGTCTTAATTAGGCAAAGAAGGTGACTATTCGGACTGTAAGGAAAGCACACTGGAACAGGACACCTCCGTCAGATCCGGTCACACGTTCTATGGTGACCATGGGAGGAAGGGGCAGAGACACTCACCCAACAAAGGTTTGATTCAAGGAAGGAATGCACATGAGTACAGTGGTCTGTCAGTGTTTCAGCTAAAAGCTATTATACTTCCAATACCCTACAGAAGCACCTAGGCAGACTTACCCACGGGCACATAGATATGGAGATATACAGACATACAAATGCAACACACACACACACACACACACACACACACACACACACACAGACACACACACACACACACACACACACACACACACACACACACACACATACACACAGCCTCCACTTCTACATCCATGGTGTAGTCCTTCTTTATCTTCCACTCAGAGTACCTGGTTGTGCAAGCAGGGGCAGCTGACTAGCTCTGGGTAGGAGTGATTTAAGGCTCTTGTAGTCTGAGACAAAGCCACAGTATTCCAATAGCACATACCCTAAATCAACTGACTCCCCAGAGTCATTCAAGACAGACAAAAGCAGGGAGATGGAATGTTCTCTGGCAGACTGGGAGCCAAGGTCTGTGGACACACACCCTACCACACAGTCCCTTTGCCTTGTTTAGGTGGCCAGCAGTGGCCAGTTACCTGTCCAGCAGCTGATGTGTGTGCAAGCATATGGCAGACAGTAAGGGCATGGAACCAGGGCTCTGCCCACTACAGGACTTTCTTAGCATCTTTTCTTTACCTGATGGGGCGCTTCCTTCAAAACATAATTTAAAAAGAATGCAGCCACCCATATCAAAAATCATAAAGAACATGGTATTAACTTCATCCAGACACAGTTATCACTTCAATGGGGCAGAGGAACTCACCCAACTGGTGGTGTTTCTGGCACGGTAATTAAGGAAGAGGCAGTTTAGAATCTAGTGCTTGGTACAAACTCAGCCCTGAGATGACAGTGTGCCTCTGAAGCACAATGAACAGGGAAATCCAGGCATGGGTATCAGTGGCTGCCTTAGGTTCCTTTGGTAGAGGTGGCTACTACCCTGGAGGGCAGAGAAAACCCCCAAATGACTTAGACGGTTTTATCCCACCCCTCTCGGATGCTTCCTTTTAATAAAAGCGGTTGCTTCACCTTCCACATCCTATCCATGTGCAGTTTCAGTAAGGAATCCCTGCTCCCTAGACATTCTAAAGAGAAAAGCAGACAAATATTTGCCTGTAACTCCTAGGAAACCTCTTAAGTTCCCTTCCAGCCGTATGATGTTATAACTCAAGTATTTAATAATGCTGGGGTGTATAACATCCACAGTTGCTGACAGCAGACAGGAAGCGCGGGTCCCACGGGCCTCTGCACAGTTGACTCGGCAAAGTAATGGAGCAGGTGTGTGTGGCAGCCCCCAAGTTCACGGGGCTCTGCTGTTCTCTGATGTTGGGCCTGTACTCATCCCTGAGGCCAGTCGTTGGGTGCATAGGACCTTTAGATTTCTCACCTGGAAAATCAGAATTCCTACTGCCTACGCCAGAGATCAGCTCAGGGATTCGAAGTCCACAAAGAAACAGAACTGACTTATTCAATTTCCAAAGCTACATGGTCTGGGTAATTTCTTGCTACATTTGCAGAACCTCAAACCAGAAGGAAGAGTGAAAGGTGATCAAACAGAGCTTCCTTCAGGGATGGGGAGCCCCCAAAGTAGCAGAAGACCAGACCACAAGCTCTGGGTCTTGTAAGAAGGGTATTTTCTATGCATCTCCTGATTTTAGCTGAAAAGGTGTCAACGCCTCTGTTCCTTGTAATCATGTAGCGAGGGTTAACATGTTCTTCAAAAGCCTATTCAAGGAATCAGGAGGTGGGGGGGCTGGTGCTACAGCAAATACAGGCATTTAGCCACAGGACCGTACAACTGGGTATCTGGGAGAACATGCCAGTGTTCCCTGGGACTACACTTCTAGATGATCTACCAGGCCAGATAGCCCAGATGTTCCCTATGAGGGTCTTGAGGCTGACTCTTCTGGCTATCACGAAGAGTTAGAATTTCCTGGATTCTTGGAGCACATGTGAGGTACCCAGGAAACACATCAGAGCCAATAACCACAAGGCACATCAGAACCATGCTGGTGACACTCAGTTTAGAGAGGAATGGACCGAACTGGGCCTGACTGCAGGAGGCTGCTTGCTACCCTCCATGAGTCACCTGGCCCCTGGCCTCTCAGTTCACCCTCAGAGCAAGAGTCCTAGAGGGTTCCCAGCCATGATTGCCAAGAAGGGATATCTCCGAGTGACTGCTTTGTTCTGGCTGTTACCACTTGCCCAGAGCATGCCAGCACTTCTGGAAGAAAGGAGGTCCTTGAGTGAGAGTCTAGCAGAGAATGGTACTCTGAGAACAGCTGTTCTTCAGTGAGGGGTGCACGTACACACACACACACACACACACACACACACACACACACACACACACCCCAGCAGGAACAGGAGTAGAGAAGTCAAGAGCCTAGGGACCTGTCTACCAGGAAAGGCACATCTTTGAAATGACAGGTCCATGGGCCAGTCCCACCTCTGGCCCAAGGAAACCCAGTCCAGAGAAGGGGCCTCAAACTGTTCAAGACTTCAACAACAGAGCCATCAGGGAATCTAGATGGTGACCTGCCACGGTGGGCAGAGTCCCTGGGCTGAGCTCTGGGCTGTCCCCTGTGCCCAGCTGCCATCACTGTGAAAAGAGAGGCTGACCTGTGCAATGGCATAATCTGAGTTGTTGGTAGCCTGCATGCCCTCGTTCCCGCTGATCCCGACCCCTACGTGGGCTGTCTGGATCATCCCCACGTCATTGGCACCGTCCCCGATGGCCAGGGTGATGGCTTTCACCCGCTTCTTCACCACATCCACGATCTCAGACTTCTGCAGAGGGGACACTCTGTGAGAGAAGAGAGAAGAGGGAGGAGTGAGGACTGCAGGCACCCTTCCTGAGGGGACAGCGGCAGCACACAGGCTGCATTCAGAGGCAGTGACCAGACAACCTCCAGATCCAGTGCATACGTTTTATGCTCACATGGGAAGAAGCTTTGCGAAAACAGGAGTCTGTGGCTTTCGAGTGGTTGCACGGATGCAACCCTATCTCTAAAAGCAGTCTAAAACGCAGCCAGTTTGCCATCTACTGCTGAGTGGAGTGAGAGGCAAGTAAACCTGGGGCTATGGGCACTGCCCAAGACCAAACACAGGTAATCTAGCTACCAGGGCCTTTGAAAATGTCTTCCCAATAAACCAGAACACTGGAAGAGCCTCCCCACCCCCACCCCCACCCCCTGTGCTGTGTTATGCATCCTGCACAGTGCTGGGGCTGGCAAGGGAAAGTTCCAGAGAATTCACAGCAAGGAAAGAAAACGGTCAGGGAATGAGAAAGAAAGGGCAGGAAGAAACCAGAGCAACAGGAAAGAAGAGTCCATCTCTACCCAGAGATGATGATGCGTTTGCCGGGCAGCCAGGGCAGGAGGCCGAGTCTGCACATTCCCAGGCCTGAGGTCTTCTGCTACTGGAGGGGCAGGAGCACAGCTCAGAATGGGAAGTAGCCCCTGCCTGGGAGGATGGAAGGGGCCAAGATGTCAGATCCCTCCACACTCTGGGAAGTGACCTATAAACCCAAGGACTCAGTGGGCAGTAACGTAGGTTAATGAGCTGTTCTACCACAGTGCAAGCCAGGATGGTTCACCCGCATAGAAAGTGCCACTAGCATCTCAGGGCTGAGTTCTTTTTAATCCTGAGTTAGTAAACTGATATTTGATTTGGGGAATTTACAAGGACGCCCCTGAGTCACCTCCAGAGAGGGGAGTGGCTGTGCTCACACGTGGACTGTGTGTAAACTAGAGCGATGCTCAGAGACCTGCTCTTCTTTTCTTTTAAATAATTTATCTTTATTTTATGTGTATTGGTGTTTTGTCTGAATGTATGTCTATGTGATGGTGTTAGATCTTGGAGTTATAAACAGTTGTGAGCCACCATGTGGGTGCTGGGAATTGAACCTGAGTCCTCTGGAAGAGCAGTCAGTGCTCCTAACCACCGAGCCATCTCTCCACCCCCAAGACCTGCTTCTTAAGTACTGTGCCACCTGGCATGGCCCCCATGCTCAAGGACACCCTGGGCAGACCTGGGGCTGCAGCTTCCTGGGTCTATATGCCACTCAACTGAGAGTGAGTTGGCTGATAGGTGGTGTCGAGAGAAAGGATATCACTTGGAGGTTGGTCATTTCACACTGAAGGAGGGGCTACAAGAACTGTGGACATGGAATAAGAAAGGAGATAAATAGAGCAAGGGTGTTGTTGTTTGAGCTAAAAGTTGTTGGTTTGCTATTGGGTGTTACAGTTTTGTTCTTAAGGTGTCCTACAGAGGCCCACACATTAAAGGCTTAGTCCCCAGGTATTGGGAGTGGTGGAGCCTTTAAAAGATGGGATTGTGGCTGGAGAGATTGCTCAGAGGTGAAAAGCACTGAGGTTGATACCCAGCACCTACATTGTGGCTCACAACCGTCTGTAAGTCCAGTTCTAGGAGCTCTGATACCTGCTCTGACTTCTGCAAGCACCAGGCACATATGTGGTACATAGACATACATTCAGACAAAACACCCATACACATAAAATAAATTAATCTTAAAGAATCTTTTAATTAAAAAAAGATGGAGCCTAGTGGGAGGTTTCTCAATCATCAAGAGTATGCCTTCAAGCAGACAGTGGGACCCAGTCCCTCCTCTATCTCTTTTCCACTCCCTAGCCTTGAGGGAAATGTCTTTGGTCTACCATGTACTCCCTGCCATGGTGTTCACCAGGGGCCCCAGACAACAAGGACGATCAATGATGGAGTGAGATCCCCCAAACCAAACCAAAACAAAAAGACCCCTGCCATCCCAAATAACTTTCCTTCTAGTAACAGAAAGCAGGCTAAAGTGGCCAACAGGAGCGAGCTGCAAGTCACCAGGCTTGTTCAGTTCAGCTCTGGGACTTGGCTCTGCATTCATTCAGCCAAGCCTATTGCAATGGCTGACAGTACACTCCACACATATCCGACAACTCTCTCTTTCCAACGAGCAAAAGCAAGGGGTATATAAAGCAAGTGTTACCTTGGCACCATAGGAGCATGAAATTCTCATCAAGGATTTATTATGCCCTTACACTGTAAGGCCTTGAAAAAATAGAAGTCTAGCACACGCTCAGCATTCAAAACAGATGTCAAACAGCCAATTTCTACAGAATCGACTGGGTACCATTACGCTTCAGCCATGTGGAGCTCCTGAGGATGCCAAGTTGCCACATAGGAGAAAGCAGCTCTTTCCTAGTCTTAATTTGTGACCTGGAATCATGCACCATACTTAATAAGCATTCTCAGCATATAATGTGTTCACCCCATAAAATAAAGCTCCAGACCACATCTGAGCTGAGCAAGGTGCTTGGCACACTCCTGTAACCAATTTTGGTGCATTATGAATAAAAACATAAACCCTAAAAGTCCCATCAACTGAAGTAGTCTACATATATACAGAACGTAATAGATTTGCAAATGAAGAATGCCCTCTTGAGACTTAAAAAAAAAAAGGCTCAGTAACCCAGAGTGTCTTGTTTTCTATGTCCTGACTTTTTAAAGCTGGTTTTCTCAAGTTACTTCGAACATAATGCTTAAGTAACACCAAGGGTGGATGCTTCCACAGCATTGATGTCATACATTAATTTACCTGAGCTATAAAAGCCCTGGTCATAGTGAGTTTCTCCTTCTGATCTTTCAGGGTATTATAAGTGAACCTAGCAAATCCCTTTCCTGCTCAGTCACCTTTCAGAGGGGGCTGGGCCTAGATTATGGATTGGTGTACAGAACTCCCATGAGCTGGAGGAGTTGAAAAGGACTCCTAGAAACATCTAAGAGAATGCCAGGCAGATCATCAATACCAACCAACTAACCAGATTCACTGAATACTTTCACTAGTTGATCCCAAATGATTAATTAAATACTAACTACAAGAAGTTTTCAGATACTGTGCCAGATCAGTGAATCTCAAGCATTAAATGAGGACCAAAGTCATCTACAGACCCTCATTCAGAAAGCCAGGGAAGGGCCTGTGTTGTGGTCTGAAGGAGAAATGTCCCCCATAGGCTCATGTAGTCAAGCACTCGGTCCCTGGTTGGTGGCACTGTTTGTGAGGGCTGAGAACCTTTAGGAAGTATGTCACTTGGGCCAGCCTTCAAGTTTTATAGCCTGTGGCCCTACTTCCTGTTCTCTTCTGCTTCCGGTGTGTCTTTGAAATGTGATCAGTATGCTTCCGGACCGCTAGGCTAGCCTCACATACCTGCTGCCATGCCTCCCCAGCATCAAGGGCTCTATCCCCTCTGGAAATGTGAGCCAAATAAACCCTTTCTTCCTTCGGTTGCTTTTGGTCAGGCCACTGCCTCAGCAACAGAGACGTAACAAACAGCCTGTGATGGGGATTTCTAAGCAGCTTCTACGTAACGCTGAAGTGGTTTGTGTTAGTGATTATCAAAGTTCTTCCTAGTTCACTTGTTACCTAGCCACACTTAAATGATACCACAGGAGCATGGAAAAGGTCAGACGATGATGATGCTGATGATGCTGCTGCTGCTGATGATGATGATAACTTTGCAATCCCATTGCATCTCATTCCCTTTTCTTAAACCTTACAGAGTCTTCTTCAATTTAGCCTCAATTTAGGCTGGTATTTCATTGAAGATATCCTATAAATGTAAGTACTTCACATGAGATGGTAGTGTGGGAATGTCAGAACGAGACAGATAAAATTGCACTTCCTCTTTCCTTTGGAATGGCATAGACTATACCAAGCCTAAAACACAGAATTACGGGGTGACTTACTGCCAATGTATCAGATAATTTCACTTGGAAAAGTGTTCACTTTCCTGTGAAGGAAACTATACTATGATGGGGATTTTTCTTTGATTAGACAATCCATTGAAATAAAAGACTATGACATGTTTCTTATAGAGGCCATTTATCTTCCAAAGTTACAGTACCTTTCAAGACTTATTTATTTTTACTTAATGTGGATGAGTGTATTATCTGCATGGATGTAAATGTATCACATGCATGCAGTGCCCAGAGAGGTCAGAAGAGGACATTAGATTCTCTGGAACTGGTTACAAACAATTGTGAACTGTCATGAGAGTGCTGGGAACTGATCCTAGGTCCTTTGCAAGAGCTCTCAATCACGGAGC
The DNA here is from genome assembly GCA_902168425.1 of Peromyscus attwateri. NCBI lineage: Eukaryota > Metazoa > Chordata > Mammalia > Rodentia > Cricetidae > Peromyscus > Peromyscus attwateri. Next base: position 16,068 of record CABHPP010170755.1, on the reverse strand, counting down.
CAACTCTCCAGTCTCATGTAGTACCTTTGAGTGTCTCTTATTTAGGCTGGTGAGATGGTTCAGTGGGGAAAGGTGCTTGCAGCCAAGCCCAACAACCTGAGTTTGACCTCTGGGTCCTACATGGTAGAAGAAGAGACCTAACTCCCTCAAGCTGTCCTGTGATCTCCACATATACACTGTGGCATGCTTGTGACCACACATGTATACACACATCCACACAATAAATTATAAAATTTAAAGGTCTCTTATTTTAAGCATATACATGCATACCTAATTTGTAGGCATAAAACTTAAAAGTTACTGAACTATTCTGCATACATGGCTGTTAGGCACTTCCCTGCCTGCCCACTTTTTTGGACCACTGTATTGCTTCTTTTGATGCATTTGGTACAATTCCATGGGAGACTTGGGGCCAGATGTCCAGGCTATCCATGCAGCCTCCCCTGTCTAGAACAGCCTATAAATCTATATTTTACCTAAAATGTTCAGCTTTCTCAAAATGCAAGCTCCTGTCCTAGTTTGCAGGGCATCTTACTGTGGTCTCAACTTCTAAAAGCAGGTAATATTGACAGTAGAGAATGGTCCCTAGGGCACAGTGGGAAATGTAGGAGTTTGGGCATAGGATTCATAGGATGGAGGTGGATCCAGAGAGCCTGAGGACTGGGTTATTTGGAGGTACTGGTGGGTAAGAATTCAAGTGAGTTACTTAAAAGTTCTCTCTCTCTCTCTCTCTCTCTCTCTCTCTCTCTCTCTCTCTCTCTCTCACACACACACACACACACACACACACACACACACACACACACACCCTTGAAGAGAAGCCCTCTTATAAGGAATCTTAAAGAAACAGTACCTCCAAAATATGTAGCATTTAAGGGCCGGGTCTTCCCTCTCTCGTCTCCCTTTGTTGTTCATGACCCACCCACTCACGTGTACACCCCTTTCACATGGAACCTTCAAAGCAATGAAGATTGCTTTTTCACCAACCCCCCACCAGACTTCTAACATCAAATTCTGCTATACAGCAGACATTCAGTGAATAAAATGACTATCTGGATCATGCTTCCAAGACACAGTCCACCTCTAGTCATAACTACAAAGAACAACAAAAAATTGCATCCGACTTCCACATAAGCAACAGACCTGGGAACATGCGGTTGATGGACAACCATGAGAGAGTACTGATCCATGGAGAGAAGAAAAGAATTCAAGACTGTCTGGACACCTCTGTGAAATCCATATTTTCCATGAATGATAGTTCACAGAAAGCAGATAAAAATGCGTCATTTTACTGTGCTCCAGGGACAGACACTGTTTGCAAACTTCCTGACCAACATGCTGGTGGTCCCGATTCTATTTCCTGTTAAGGTCCTTGAAAACATTCCAGACTTCTTATGACAGCTCCCATTGACAAATGGGCAGCAGCAATCTCTGGCCTCACAAAGGCTCCCCTGGGGAGGGCTAACATGTGAGCCTGGTCTTTCATTCCACCTTGCTTCTTCAGATCACAATGCTTTGATTGTTATAGGCCAACCATTAGCCTCTGGCTATCCTCTTGCATAGGCACTCGGAGGGCTTTGTAGATACTTGCTTTCCAGGCATTAGGACTTTTCACACGGTCTTTCGGCAGCATTGGATAATGTACATCAGTATTTGCCTGGAATCACCTTCTGCCACCATCTGGCATGCCTCACGAGGACCTCTGCACCATTAAGAACTATTCAGGACAGTCTCTGGTAGGGTAAGCATTTAATTTTTGGATGAATGCAATGATGAACCTCTATCAACATTTGTGATAAAACCTGGCACAAAATGACATGAGCCCTGGTGTGGTCCAGCCGCCTCTGTAAACTGCAGATCAGAACCACATCTGATAGCACTGTCTACATTTCTTCACTGTCAACCATAAGGTTCTGCAGTGGAGGCTGCTATGGTCAAAACACCAAGAGTCTGTGTCAAGGAGACGTGAAGAGCAGGCAGCAGTGTGAGCAGCTGGCTTTTGTCTTGGTCGTGTAACTGGACAGTAACTCTGGGAATTTCACACATATACTAAACATACCTTGTAGGAACTTACTATTCCTGTGACATCATATAAGCCCTGAAGTTTATCAACAACAAAGTATAGGCACTGATTATCAAAATCATTAAGATACAATGTTTCTGTCTTCCAGGATAGACCGTTTCTATATGCCTCCCACTTCGAGACAGGAAGGAGGGGTAGCCCAGGATGGCAAAAACATATGTAGTGACAGGCAAGTGTCATCACGCCTGGCATAACTCAAGGTTTGAGTTCCTGCTTGTACTTCACAAAAAAGAGGACGATAGCTTTAAAAACATCCTTGTAAAAATAGGTTACGGTGGCAGTACGTTTTTTAAAGGCACATTTAACTCATTGTCAATATCAAATCTTTACTCATATAAAGCCTTTTCTTCCAGTGCACGCATTGCCCACCAGATACAGTCTTGGTTCTTCCATAAACCGTCCAAGTACGTTGAGCTCTCACTTTGAATGACTTACCTGGAGCTATAAATTGACAAACTTTCTCTGTCCTTCTCTTGTGGTTCCAAGAAACTAAGAGGGAAGATACTCTAGCACTGAGCTATTTACTCACAACCCTTGGAACACAAGGCTGTAAGACTAGCTACTCTAGTAACCCAAAGCTATTCCATAGTATCTATATGTAGTTCAACATTGCAAATGTTTCCTTTAAAATCTGTACTTATAAAGGGAAAAACCTTAACAACTGATCTAGAGATTATCTATCTATCTATCTATCTATCTATCTATCTATCTATCTATCATCCATCTATTTATCTATCAATCATCTATCATCTATCTATCTATCTATCATCCATCTATTTATCTATCAATCATCTATCATCTATCTATCTATCTATCTATCTATCTATCTATCTATCTATCTATCATCTATCAGTTGATCAACCAGGCTATTTATCTACCATCTGATATTAATGACTGTGCCACTGGTGGCTGCTCTAACCCTTGTAAGCCTTCTCCTCTAGGCACCACACATCATCCTACTGCTGTGAGTAGTCATGGCAACTTGATATTCTTTATTAACCGAGAAAATCTTTATAACTCGATACTGCCTAAGGCTGTAAAAGCTGCTTCAGCAGCTGAGATTTGGAAAGGGGCTGTGAGAAAAGGGGAGGCTGCCCGCCTGCCTGGGATCAGCTTACCCAGTAACTGAGAAAGGGCACACTATGAAACACAGATATGTTGCTTGCCAGTTCAGAATATACATACATTTGTATTTTTGTCAATGACAATTTTATCACTTCTCTGGATACAGAACAATTACTATGAGGTTCTGACAGAAACCTAACATCTGAACACCTAACTGATCCGGGAAATGATGTAGAATGTTCTAAGAATTGGACAACCTCACTTGAGGTGGAAACTGAAAGGAGTGCATATTGTGCATTGCACGTGGTTAAATAATCACGGAAAGTAACTGGCTATAGGCTGCCTCTTCCTCAATGAGGCTGAAAAGAATGGAGCAGTCCAGGAAGGCTGGGATTTAAGTAAAAGATATTAGATCCTCCTGTTCCCAGGCTGGAACAGGGATTAGAATAACACATTTAAATACCTTAATGTTTTTAGCACAAAAAGCATTAATTTGATACTCTGCTTCCTTCAAGGGCTTTGTTAAGGCCCCAAGACCCTCTCAGGAGTGTCTACCTTCCTTGAAGTTAACATGCATGGACTGTTCCCACTGCAGCTCCACTGTATTTCACAACAGTGCATCTGACCTCTGCTGTGGGGAAGGCGGGAATAAGAAACAGAGCCGAGAGGAAAGCTGAGAAGTGTTGAGTTTTGACATTTCAGAGCAGACTTACAGTCCCTACAGGACCAAGCTGCATGAGCTCATGCGGCACTGAAAATTAACGATGATGAGGAGATGCTTAGATCGCCTTCAATTAGACGGTCCCTTCTGCCAGCACCTGTGCCAGGGGCCAAAGGTCTCCTGACTCCCAGTCCAGCAAACACCAAACGGTAATGACTTGAGTTCTGAAAAAAAGTGGGGCTGTGGGGCAGCCGGTCTCGTTTTATTGTTCCATCTAACCTAAGCAACTGAGGGACCCCAGAACCAAAGGAACAGCCATGGCCAATGCCATGTGTTGTGTGCCACAGTTGGAGGTAGTCTGCAGGTCAAAGTATTTTTCTCCTGATTTCATTTCCTGTCTTTTTTTTTTTTTTTCCAGAGTAAGGCTTGTGGAATGGGAATGGAGGTTTCACAAAATTCCTTCTTCCAAGTAGCACACACACCTTCTAAGACCTCAGGACACCTGCCTGGATCTTACCTGACCTCTAATCAGGCACCTCTAATGCCCATGAGACCCAGCACTACCCACCATCTCCTTTGAGGGCCTATCAGGCTCCCAGGTAATCCCAGAGTAAGGACTCTCCTCCCCTGGGCACCTGGCCTAGGAGCCTCTCAAGGTCTTCAGGATGGAGATGGATAAGAACTAGGAGACGAATTTTGGCTGACATGTCCCTGCTTGGATTTTTCCCCTTCTCTTTAAGTCCCATTTCAGATCATTTCCATGCATAATTGTGTAGAGAACTTATACAGGACATAGCACAAGTCGATCATTCCTAGTTCAAAGACATCCAAACCTTTTTGAGTACCGATATGATGCCAACAGTGAAAAGCTCCACATGATGAAAAGGCTTCATTCACAAAACTATTAGAAGTATTCTATAAAATTACTTTCAGACTATGTAAATGTGGTACATGCAAAACAAACAAATTTCAGTGTTAGGTTTGGGTCCAACTACTGAGATATTTCATCATAAATATGCCAAAATCTGAAAAATTCTGAAACCTGAAATCGTTCTGGTTCTGAACAGTTCAGCCTGTGGTCCTGGCACACCCTGGAAATGATGGAGCAGGAACAGGTCTCAGGAGGAGAGCGGGTACTCAGAGCTTCAGCTGCCCACACTCCCTCAGTGTGTTCTCCCTTCAATTCCCTATGCAGCGGGAATCCCAGCACAACAATAAGCTCACATTCTAAAGGAAACACACAGTTAGGTTTGGAGCAGGGAGTCCTTAGGGGTGGATGGAGAAAAGGCCACTCTTCCTGAGGGAGCTTTGTCCCCGCATAAAGTTGAGAAGTAGCCTAGAGTCAGCTCATCTCTGCAGACTGTAATATCATGGTTTTTCTTGAATGACAGAATGGGACAATCACCTCAGTCTGTCCTCATGCCCTAAAACCGCACGCATCAGCTGTCAGCTAGAGTCAATTAGAAACACAAGGGAAACCCGCCACTACCACAGGCATCGTCTCTATGATGTCAACCACCACAGGGGGATTCTTCCCTTCAGTGTTGGGACAGGCTTCCCCCTTACTCTCAACACCACCATACAACAAGACTTCAAGAAATCCATCTAACGAGGCGATGGGGCTGCAGTTAGTACAAGGGGAAGGCTATAGTCTGCTCTCTAGGAGAGAATGGTAGGCATTCCATGAAACAGTTCTCAAGCTCTCTGAGGACAGGAGAGACAGAAGGTAAAGTGCTTGCCTCGGAAGCCCAGGGACATGAGTTCAATCCCCAGAATTCCTGTTAAAATAGATGGACATGGTAGAGGAGAGACACAGACAAGTAGATTTTGGGGGTTCACTGGGGAGCTAGTCTACCCTGATTGGCAGGTTCCAGACCAGTGAAAGATCCCATCTCAAAAACCAGTGGGCAGTGCCAGATGGTATAAGACTGCTCTGACCTCCACATGCACATGTACACAGAGAATACATACCTGCATGCATATATGAACCCCATTAACATACATACATACATATATATATGTATATATATATAGACACACCCAGGCAAATGCATACACAAAGAAGCCCAACTATGTACAACAGCAATAGATGTCCACTCCAATGGATGACCTAATGAAATCCAAGTATTAACACTAATAGACTTTCAGGCTGACCAAAATGGACTAAGCGAGTGCCAGGCCTGCCCCGGGGCAGGTAAATCCATAGGGCCCCATGATGGCTTGACAAGTCACATGGATTTGTGGCTATGCAAGGGGAGTCATTCTTTTTGAGTCCTTGAGTAAATGAAAGAAAAAATGCATAGGAATGTTGGCTTAATGTGCTTTGATGGTGGTTAGGATGCATCCCATTTCTATTTCTTCCAGATGCTGCAGTGGGAACGGAAACGGACTCTCCCCTCACCCTGGGGAGTTAACTTTCCCTCAGTTTTGTTGCAGGTGGCTTTTGTCTTCTGAGCGCACCCTAAGCACAAGAATAAGGAGACCCTTGACCTAATCGGGGGCTTTACCACACGACTCCCGTGGGCTGCCAGTTCCGGAGATGATGTCAGAGAAGAGCGCACCCCTCCAATCACCTCCCCCCGGAGGTGTCCAGGCTTCGCAGCATAGCTCAGTCCCTGGTACAGAGCTGGTGCTGTGTTGTGGTCCCCTGCGCTGGAAAGAGACTGACCCATTAGAGCCGCACATGCCCCACTCTGCACAGCAGAGCTCTGTGTGCACGGCAGGGAGCGAAGCCAGGAACCACACTGCCCAGAGTGTCTGGCCAACCCTGAGCTAGACTGCAAGTGAGCTGGGAGTGACCTTTTTTTTCTTTTACTTGTATTTTTAAAAACAGGTTCTCACAGCATAGCCCAGGCTGACCCAGATCTTACTAAGTGGCCCAGGGTGGTCTCTAATTTATGGCAATTCTCCCGCCACAGTCTCCACCATGTTGACATGGCAGCAGTGAGCTACCAAGCGAGGCCATCAGGGGACCATCTCCATGAGAGGCCACACTTCACGTGGGCTTCTGATTTCCTGGTTTGTCACCTCTCTCGTGCCCAGTAGTCGGGGGCATGATGTGGCTTGCCATGGTCACCTTTATGCCACAGAAGTACCAGAGTCTCCACCCTGACAAGACTTGTCCCTTCTCTTGCCAAGTAAGTTTGGAGCCACAAAGGGGTGGCCCACCTCGCCCCCTGTCGGGGCAGACCCCGTCTTGTGCTGGTGCTCCCCAATGAACTGGGGGGATACAGGGTCCGTTAGCACGTTACTCCTGGCCTGTATCAGACTGCTGCTGTGCACAGCCCAGCTAAGCACACACGGGGAAGGTGACGAGCAAGTTAGAAAACCTCAGGAAACCGGTTCTGGAATCATGGACAGAGACACTGGCCAAGCCCCGCCCAAAGAAGTTTGGCACCGGGGACACTTTGAATGGTTTGGCAAAACGTAAACAGACTAGAACGATATAAAATACTTGTAAAAAACCAACAATCCATGGAACTTATTTTGGAGCACAGTTTAGGGTGCAGCCCATCATGGCGGAGAAGGTTGGGCAATGGGAGGGGCTCTAGTTACAGCAGCAGGGAGAGAGGCAGCTGGCCATACTGCATCCACAGGCAGGTGCCGAAGGAAGGTGGATGCTGGCGCCGGGCTAGCTCCCTCAGTTTCCCCTTTTGATTCAGTCCAAGATGCCAGCCCATGATATGTCTCACCCACATTCAAGGCTAAACTTCCTCAGTTAAACTTCTCTGGAAACAGCCTTGCAGCCAGGCCCAGAGCTGTAGCTCCAAGGAATTCTAAATGGAGTCAAGGTGACAAGGAAAATTTACCCTCACAGGAAGCTGTAGGTGAACGAGGAAACCTACCACAGAGCTGAGTCGTTTTCACACAGTAAGCTGTTTCCCCAGGAAAGTGGGGACTTTTGCACCCTGAAAATGGTGGTACTCGCTGTGACCCCAAAGGTGTTTGGAAAATGCAGTAGAAAAGAAGAGTTTTCCTCAGAAAACCTTTGGTTCCTCTGTGCCCATGTAGCTGGGCACAAAGTCAGTGCTCAGGAATGCAGTGATGACTAGTTAAAACCCCAGGCTCCCAAGCCCACCTCTCTGAGACCTGAATGCATTGATTTCTGAAAACACATGACATGGTTGACACTCAACTGAAGCCACCTGACTTCGGGGGCTAGATTGGGAAAAGCAGTATAAAAGTGTAGAGGAGATAACAGTATCGGGGGGAGGGTAGCTGATGGGGAGGGTAGCAGGAGAAGAGGGTGGGGAGGAGGGCTGTGGAGGCTGGCTTAGGCTGTCTAAGCGGGGCGCTGATCAGCAGGAATTGCAGATGAATAGGGGTTTCCACAGGAGAGGCTATTCCAGAGGAGAGACTCATATTAGGAATTCAACGCTGATCAGTCCACATAGTTGTTTTTTGTTTTTGTTTTTGTTTTTTTGTTTTTTCGAGACAGGGTTTCTCTGTGTAGCTTTGTGCCTTTCCTGGAACTCACTTGGTAGCCCAGGCTGGCCTCGAACTCACAGAGATCCGCCTGCCTCTGCCTCCCGAGTGCTGGGATTAAAGGCGTGCGCCACCACCGCCCGGCCACATAGCTGTTTTTTATTGCTGTTGTTTGTTTTGTTTTTGTTCATTTGTTTGCTTTTTCTTCAGAGTCTTCTCCACTCTTTGGGGAATCCTGATAAACCCATCATATGCTAAAACATATCCCAAATATACCCAGCCTGCCCATCACAGTAGTTTAACCTGACCTACCTTACAGGGCTAGGAACACTTCGATGTCCATATACAGTCGGGTAACATTGCCTAGGGCAAAGTCCATCTTACGTGTAAGAGTTGAGTAGATCACAGAATTGACCCTATGATCATGTGGCTGACTGTCTGTCTAGGTCCTGAACTTAAGATTTCTTACAGTTTTTCAGTGTTAGAAATGAAGTCCAGGGCTTTGAGCATTCCAGACAAACATTCCATGACTGAGAAACATCCTCAAAGGTTTTACTTTTATTATTATTATTATTATTATTATTATTATTATTATTATTATTATTTATTTTGAGTCTGTGCACCACAGGTGTGCAGTGCCCATGGAGGCCAGAAGAAGGCAAGAGATATCCCAGGACCAGAGTTACTTATACAAGGTAGTCAACTACCGTGTGGGTGCTGGGAATTGAACCGAGGTTATTTGGAAGAGCAGCCAGTGCTCTTAACTGCTGAGGCATCTCTCCAGCCCCTGCTTGACTTTTTGATGTTGTGAAAGCACACATATATAAACATCTATATTTTTCATCTTCCCTATAATATTAATACATTCCATGAGATAGTACTCATTATAAAATAAACCTTAGGCTGGATAATTTTGTTCAGTTTCTGGCTAAGGAAGTGTTCTAAACATGTTCAAGATAAGCTAGGTCCAGATGTAGTATACAGTAGATGCCATATATTAAACACACGTGTTCAACTTATTGAGGTGTGAGCCATTGCCAGCCCAGAAGCATCTGTGTTTAACTGGAATGATGCTCAGTTGTGTTTGATGAAAAGTGCAGTGCATGTTCCAGAGAGCCCTTATGAAACAGCCTGCCATGTCTGGGTCACAAACCATCACTGGACACAGGGATTCCACCATTGGACACCCTACCCAAGCAACAACATCACTGAAGTCTCCATTCTGGGCTCTAGGGAGATGCAGAGGAACTGATACCTACTGACAGTGCAACTGTCTCTACACGTGAACTACTCACGTGGCTAAGTCAGAGTTTATCTGCAGGCAAATAGCTCCCTTTGAAGTAAACGTAGATGTTAACTATCAGAGACAAAGGCAATGTGGGGCAGCTGACTAAGCCATTCAATGACAAGAACATTCTGTCCACGCCTCCTCTCCTTTGTTTATAGAAAACCATCAGGATCATAGTAGGTTCACTGCCATCCACTGCCCAGCTACCTCCAAGGCCTCCCTCTGCTCCTAAGAAGCTGCCATTGCCTCCTCCAGAAAGTCCTTTGTGGCCTCTCCCAGGCGAGCCTGTTCAGGAGACAGTCCCTCCAGGGGATCCTTCCATATCCTCCACTAAAGGGCTCTTTTCTCTCCCCCCATCCTCCCACTCTACCCCAGCAACTGCCTCCCCCTCCAGCTGGTACACGTGGGTCCTGACCCATAACCCAAGCACTTGCCCTAGGCCTGCTTTTTCTCATGACCAAACCTCCCTCTTTCAACCCAGCTTCAAGGCTAGTGAGTACTAACTCACTTCCCAGTCTCAGGTTCTCCTTCGGCCCCACCTCCTCACCATCTTCCTTTAAGTCCTAAAACCTCCTGGAAAGGACCAGTCAGACCCCTCCTCCACCATCCAGAGACAATCACTATGTACCTGGAAAAACTGTCTTCTTCAGTATCTCGGTGCATGGCGATTGTTTAGCACAAACAGCCCTAATAAAAGTGTCAACTTGTTCTAAGAGGAGGGAGAAGTAATAAGTGCTAAGGCCCCCATAATATTATGATAGCAAGCTACTCTGAACAGCAGTATGTCAATTGCTGTTAGACTTCGCGGTCCTCTGGTTACCAAACACATTGTAGCTTTCAAAGCTGAGGAAAATGTTCATTTATCTTAACCTCTACGTATTGCTGTTGAAACGCCAAAAGTACATGTAAGTGGTGGTGACGGCAGGGGTGGCTCTTCACTACTACCCAAACATATTAAAACGAAAGAGAGAAAATCCCAGCTTGCCAATGCCAGGAGCAGAAGAACGGCTAATACAAACAGACCCCTTGTGCAGTGTGAGCGGGTCGCAGTCACTGCTGGACTCAAACAACCACAGCCACTCTGTTAACTCCCCAGCTGGTGCCTGGAAGTGTTGCAGCTGATGAACAGGCCCTGAAGCAGAAACCTTTAAAGGCAGGCTAATTGCCTAGCAGAGCAGCGACTTCTCTTGATTAATTTACTATTACTGAAAGCACAAGAAAGACAAGAAAGAAACTATGTTCCATAAGACACAGTTCAACAAGTGGCCACTGCCTCCTCTTGGAGTCCATACGATGAAAGCTGGATGGGATCCAATGGAAAAGTAACAAATACTCTGCGTTGATTGATGCTTATAGGGTTCCCCCTTTCTATGTCATAACATTTCATTCAGTGGCTCAACTAAAGAGTTTATATAACGTTAAAAAAAAGTTCTAGTAAGCTTAAGAAACTTCAGATATGTCATGGGGAAAATCAGGTCACTCAAAACAGTTATAAGGAACCTTAAAACACCACGGGGCACATAGAACTCTGGGCAGTTTGCTGTTTCCAACATGAAGCTGCACAGAAAAAAAAAAAAAAAAAAACTTATCTCTTTTCATCAGAAAGTTTCCTACCATGATTTTTTTCTATTTTAAATTTTCATTTATTTATTTATTTATTTATTTATTTACTTATTTTGTGTGTGTGGTACATTCCTACAGAGGTTGGGTATTTTCCTCTATTACTCTCTACCTTATTTTTGGAGCTAGGGTCTCCCACTCAACCTGGAGTTTGTTGATTGAGCTGGCCTGGCTGGCCCGTGATCCCGGGGTCCTCCCTCTGCCTCCCTGGTGCTGAGCCCAGCCTCTGCCTGGGCTCTGAGGATCAGAATTCAGGTGCTCACGCTTGGGCAGCAAGCACTCTGCCAGTGAGTTCTCTCTCCAGCCCCACGAGAGAAATTTTCTTAACTCAAACAATTACAGCTCATTTATCACGTTAGTACTCTCATATACTGTTGTGAAAACAAAAACAGTAGGCTGGGGCTATAACTCAGTGGTAGAGTATTTAGCATATGTGAGGCCCTGGGCTCAGTCCCTAGTACTGAAAAGAAATGTAGCTGTACAGATGAATTGCTTACTCACTAGTTTATTTTTCCAAATTGGAATTTAAACATTATAGTAACTCCAAAATCAAAAGGAATTAAAAACATCTAAGCTGAATGACCAGCTGAGCTGGGTTCCAAAAATCTAATGAATCTCCACAGGGAAACTAACTTACATTATTTGTAGAAAAATGTCTTAATGAAGCCAGATGAAATTGTCATCATACTAAAAAGTCCAAATTGGATAATTTTCTTTTCTGAGGACCATTTATCTGGTAATTCACTATTATGATTATGAGTATCATGTGAGGTAGACATTCATTATGCAACTATACAGGCCTCTAACTTGCAATTCTCCTGTCCTACCTCCCAAATACTAGGATTATATGTGTGAACCACCTCACAAGCTCATTTTACATTATTTTAACTAATGTACCAGCATTTCTTGGGCAACTCAATACTACTCAGTCCTAGCCTGTGAAATGGAGATGAAGATGCATCCTTTTTAAGATTTCTGAGAGTAAACAAACAAGTATTTGTAATGTATATCTTCAAATTTTAGCGGAGTAAATTCCTCCCTACACTCTGGGTTTCAATGAAATGGGTTTCAACACCCTCACAGGGATATTGAAGACAGTGATGTTAACACACACACACACACACACACACACACACACCAGTTTAATGCCTTTTTCATCTCTACTAAGCACTCACCATGTGCTGTAGGCCTAACTTTCACAGTCTGAGACCTCACGGCACAACTAGCATCCTTTTCTTTTTGGTCCTCCGTGGTTTCATGGATAGAAGATTCTCTCAGCACAGATTTCAGCAAGCTCAACATAGAAGTTGTCTTTTCTCACCAAGTTGAGAACTTTCACTTTTTCACTTCAGAGAAATACTTGACAAGCTTTTCTTTGATGGAGCCAAGTTGCCACCATCACTGCCCTCACACTGTGGGTCATTATTGAGTACAATTAGGGGTTACTTGAGCACAAGCATCATCACGGTACTGTGACAGCAGGTTTCAGGGCTGAATCAGCTAAATGGTGAGAGTTTTATGAAGCTTTCCGTTAAATATTTTACAGCACAGTTGACCACAGGCAACAGGGCTGTGCAGGGTGAAACTAGAGATGACGACAGATAATGTACATACAGTTGATGTTGAACCATTTACAGTCCTTCTGCCTGCTTGGAATGCATCCTGCCTGCACTGATTCCCCCTTGTGTTTTATACATAAAATCCCCACTGTTCACACTGATTCCCACTTCAGGTCTTTTTCTTCTAAGCATACAGAAAAACAGATACCTGCTATTCTGAATCTCTCAAAGATGGTGACACCATCCCTATTAAAAAGTAATCTTAAAACTCTTGGGTGAGCTCAGGAAGCACGGGGAGGAAGGATTCTCACGTTCCAGAGGAGGCCAGAACCCAGCAGTGATTCCCTGTGGTCCCTGAGATGCTCTAAGATACAGCTCAGCTGGTTCTGTCTACAACACTTTGGTCCCAGGAGTATTTTGAGCATACAGTCCGAAAAGCTGGAGCTGTATCCACATTGTTTAAAGTTAAAGCTGAGAAACATCTATGGACTATTCAACAGGGACGTTGACCCCAGCTGTAAAGTCAGCTTTCCTGCTACCTGATTATGCAGTTCAGCATCTGATAGACTTTCCCTCCACTCTCTGCCTAGAACTGTCAGATGCTTGGCTTTATTCAGGCTAGGGGTCAGGATGGCATAATTAACATTTGTCCATGGGGGAGAACACAACAGTCTCAACTACAGCTAAGTTTTCTTTTCTAACTACAAAGCAATTTCACAAATACTTGCACAAACATACAAAGTTATACAGAGAGTAATATACAATCTCTGAGATACTGTACAAAGTTACTTGAAGTAGTTTTCTACAGAGAGATCATTCCATGCATCAAAGGACCAGGAGTCCAAATTGAGGCTCAGAGTCTTTGCTCAGCTGCAGTCTGAAAAGCTTCATCTACCCATGTGCCAGACTTCCTTCTCTTGCCCCAAGCTGAGCACCAACAGGAAACCTTCACACACGCGTCACATACCCCACTTCACATCCTTGTCATCATTCAAAGCCAGTGACGGTCTGGAAACTATCAACGAGTCTCCCTTCTTATCACTGGAATGTTTGCTTGCTTTTAGGTTCTTCGGTCTTGAACTGGCTTTGTTATCATCACCAGTTCACTAGGAATGTCATTGAGAAGGCCCATCACAATTGGCAAAGTACCAATATGAATAGTGTGTGCTTAGGAAGTCTTTCTGAAAAGCATTTTTTTTCATTTTTAGGCTAATGTTTATCTGTCTATCTATCTATCTATCTATCTATCTATCTATCTATCTACCTATCCATCTATCCATCCATCCATCCATCCATCCATCCATCCATCCATCCATCTATCCATCCATCCATCCATCCATTTTTGGATTAGCATACAAAGCACTGGGATTTGACCTAGCATACAGATATCCCATTCTATTTAGTTCTCAGTTGCTGGAGAAGCATTTTTGACGGAGTATCTTTTAGGTGCTGAAGAGCACTTTGACAAAGGCTTGCTGCAGAGGTATGAGAAGCCAGTCCCAACAGCATCCAGAGCATGGCAAAACCCACAAGAGTCCAAATACAGTAGGTCTCAGGATAATCAGGACTCAGCCCAGTGTTCTGTCAGAACCAGGGAAAGCAGAACTTATATTTTTCACTAAAATACTTCTTTTAAATCACCACCATCAGCAACAATACTGTATACATAGAAAATATTTCAAAATACTTATGTACTTTTGTTTGCTTGCTTGCTTTAAAGTACTCTTACTTGGGAAAAAATAACCAATATTCTGGTAGCATTAGAAATTAATGTCAGAACTTCATTCACAAATACTCTAAGAATTATCTTTTTGTTTGTACCAATTATATGTTGGTTGAATTTACATTTATTCTTCACATAAATACTCCAGCACACCCCAGCTACAAGGAGGATGTTATGTTTGGTCACCAAGCAGATCCTTCATCCAGAGCATAGGCAAACATAGACCAAATGAACAGAATCATTCAAGAGCCCCAATGCAATAATCTTGACAATGATGATGACATTGGTTTGGGGAACTAAAATCAATGACTGGCTTGCGGCATAATGCACATGGCCTGTCATCTTAGTGTCAGGAAAACAACTGGCAGGCAAAGGATCCACCACCTGCACCCTCCCTCCTACCTCAGATTCCCAGTCAAATCAGAACCGTGAGGCCTCCATCTACCGCTCTCCTGCATCCTCCTCTGAACCACACAATGCAACCATGCAACCGCAAAATGCTGTAGTTTTCTCCAAAGATGCTCTTTTCCTTTTTTCTATCTGCAGGATGCCCGAAGGGCATGTCTCTGAAAACATAATGTGTCTAACTGGCAGAGGCAGAACACTTCCTCTCTGGGATGAATACACTTCAAGATCCAAGCACAGCTTGTAATGGGCATTATTATTATTATTATTATTATTATTATTATTATTATTACAAATATTATCTGAGGCAGGTTACTGTCACCATGGCAACTTTTGTTTTGTTTTGCAGCATTAAGGATTGAACAAGAGGCCTCACGCACATGAGGCATGTGATCTACCACTGATCTACTCTCCCAGCCTTCCATACTGTTTTGTTTTGTTTTTGTTTTAGATTTTTAATCAATATCACATAAGGACATAACGTAGCTAGGATCGATATCACTATTTTGATGTCTAATCTCATCATCACACTATCATTTCCTAATTGTTAATACCATCGTAGTATGTTATACTTTCAAAATATGGAACCCTACCTGTAACTATTAAGCTCTCCCCTCCCCTGATCCATGTTCTTTGGAAGGACTAAGGAAGGTGAGCATTGATGAGACCTGGGCAAACATGGACACCCTCCCACCTCTCGGAAGCATCTCTGGCCCCCACACCTACATGCCTGAGCAGCTAGAACCATTTCCCTCACAGAGAGTGGCACGTATGCAGGGTGAAGGCGAGGCAAGCATGACCTTGGGCAAAGGGGTGACATTTACTTTAAGAGTGATAAAAAGAGGGGACGAAGGAAAAAGATATCCCATCTATAGTTTCATCCCTAAGTAAAATTTACTGCATTGGCGTTGACTTGTAGGCAGAGACGCGAAGAGGATTCAGGCAGCTGCCTAAGAACGTTCACATTCAGGACATTCTCTCTGTCTTACAAGATCAGGGCACCCACTGGTGGATGTAAAAAAAGAAATGACTAAAGCAGATCCACGCGGTTAGATAACTGATGACTTCAGATGTCTATCTGATACCAAAGGGCGGTGGTGCTTTTTCTCTCCTAAGTAACAGGTGCAGCCACAGGATTAACTTACACCCTCCAGGTTTCCTTACAACCCAAACTGCTCTTCCCAGGACAGTCCACCTCTGGATAAACCAACTGTTAACCAATAGCACACCTCTGGATAA
>CABHPP010170752.1:12186-38281 GCA_902168425.1 Peromyscus attwateri | reverse complement strand
TCTCTCTCTCTCTCTCTCTCTCTCTCTCTCTCTCTCTCTCTCTCCCCATCCCACATTTAGAAGTCTCAGACCTCTGTTTCCTCAGCTCACAAGGCCAAAGTCACAGACAAGGTATCACCAGTGCATTGTGATCAGAGTGAGAAGCCCCGAACCGTAGGAGCCCAGTGTGAGAGGCTCCAATAAGGCTTCTAAAGGGAACTACCTTGATCTGGTTCATGGGACAAGGTTCTGGGCAAGGGAATTGTGGGGAGAGGAGCCTCTGTTTGCTGGACATTGCAAGAGAGACTGGCCAAGGACTAGTGTGCTAGCCTTAGCCAGGTGGGCTGAGGTGTTAGTGATGGGGAGAGCTTCCTGCCTGTGTCTGGCTAAGCTCATCTTGGATGGTCATACTGCCAGTGCCTATGATGCCATCCAGGTGGACTGTGCTTGCCCATGGGCCCAGATCCTCTTAGGAAAGTCCTGTCCATGCCCCCAAGCCTCAACTGAGCACCACTGTTTTCCTTTACCTCACATCAGGAAAACCTGGGCATAGCAAGTCCCCCATGCAGGAAGTGTCCCCTCCTGACACTCTGTCAAGGCTCTGCGATCCTCTCCTCCATGGCCAGACTTACCAGGTACCTCCAGCTTATGTGCTGGTCTCTGTCTTCCTATGTCCTCCATTCCAGGACAGGGAACCTTTCTTCAAGCTAACAGCCTCACCTGGCATTCAGGTGCCAGCTCAGCTCTCAGCCTTGCGCACACCATCTCCCCTTGAGCCGTACAAGGGGCACCCCGGCATGGGAGTGAGTTGGGTTCTTCAGACCCCAGGGCCTGTTCTGCTGCTCTCTCTGCCTGGAACCTTTCCTGAAGGGCTGCTGGGAAGGAGCTCCCCACCACCACTTGTGTGAGGGTGAGCCCTTTGGGAGGAGTTGGGGAGATGCAGGAAGAGGCAGGCCTGGGAGGATGAGGCCTAGTTCAGATGAGGGACAGGACAGTGAAGACATGGAGTAGGGCTGGCCTGAGCGGTCTGAACAGGGACCACTTCTTCTTGGTGCCAGCAGAATCAAAGATTCATGATGTCCAGAGATTTCCAAGGTCAGAGGGAGCCAGTAAGACCCTCCCAATCCAACCCAACAAAGCCCCTCTAACTCACAGGGGCCTCTATTGCCATTCTAGAGCCTCAACCAAGGTGAGGCTGGGCACACAATCAGCTGAGACCAGCCCTGGCCAGGTTTTCTCAGTAAAAATTCTGAGTCCCAGAGCAGCGTGAAGGGTGGTGAACCAATGTCCCCACCCACCCACTACACCCCTGGGCTTTCCCATTTCCACCTCTGACTGTGCAGGCATGCATGACAAGATGTTGGAGGTTCCTGACTGTCTGACATTGGCATTCCCCATACCCTGGCCTATGTCTCTCCCCAAGTTCTCCCAGCCCTGACTGTGAATCCAGAGGGCTGTGTACAGTCTCAGTTCCCAGGACCCACAGGCATCCCTCCAGCCAGAGGCTCTAAGAGCCACAAAAGCAGGAGACCACTAAGCAGTCTGGATGACAAGCGGGAGGAAGGAAAACGTCACTGACCAACAGGGCTCTGAAGCTGGGCTGGCTGGCTGTAGCATCCTGTGGCATGTGCTGGCCTTGGCACAGGAGATCCTAGTATCCAAGTCTCCTAAGGAGCACTGTAAGGGTGTTGTGAGAGCATCACAGGGACATCATATCACCGTATCTTGGGGAGCACCATACCTGCATCTCTTGGGCAGCATCATGGGAGCACCACCTCCCCAGTTCTTGGGGAGTCCAGTTCTTGGGGAGCACCATACCTGCATCTCTTGGGCAGCATCATGGGAGCACCACCTCCCCAGTTCTTGGGGAGTCAAGTTCTTGGGGAGCACCATACCTGCATCTCTTGTGGAGCACTGTAGAAACACTCCGTGAAACATAGTTCCATGAAGAGTGTCTTGAGATTGACTTCCTTCACAAAGCGGTACCTGGTGTGGCTCTCAGCAAGTGCTTAATAAGATGTCCTGTGGTCATCTTTTCTTTGCTTTTCTCCCCCCCTCCCCCCACCGCCCACAAGACAGAATCTATCTAGGCTGGCCTGGAAGCCCCCCCCGAGCTGGGATTACAGGCATGGGCCAGCATAATTGGGAATATGTTTGCCCCCGTGGCGCTTGGGGCCAGTCTCACTCCGGAGCCTCCAGGAGCCCCAGTCTTCTTAGATACTTAAGAGACAGTTGAGTACCTCCCTCCTATAAGGCCTGCAGTGAAGGTCCCCTGTGGTGATATATTGTGTATCCTAATAAAATTTACCTGACGATCAGAAGACAGAACAAGCCACTAGATTAAACATAGAGGCCAGGCAGTGGTGACACACACCTTTAATCCTAGCACTAGAGAGGCAGAGATCTGTCTGGATCTCTGTGAGTTCAAAGCCACCCTTGACTCAGTCTAGGAGAGAAACAGGGCCAGGCAATGATGGCACATATCTTTAATCCCAGTATTTGGGAGACACACAGCTTTAATCCCAGCACTTGAGATCTCATGCCTTTGCTTGGAAGCACACACACCATTAATCCCAGCACTAAGAAGGAAGTGATGGCTGGTATATAAGGTTTTTAAGGCGTGAGGAGACAGGAACTAAAGCCCTTTCGGCTAAGGCTTTTCAACTGAGGAAGCCTTTTGGATGAGGACTTGTGGAGTTGGCGAGGTAAGATGTGACAGTGGCTTGTTCCTTTGTCTCTCTGATTTTCAGGCAAATTTTATTAGAGTACACAATTTATCACTATAGTCCCCCAATGCCTCCCAGCCATTGGTACTGATGTAGCGTAGCGGGAACCCAGAAGGGAGGTGTTATGGCACCATAACTCTCTAGAGGGCGCTGTGCCCAGTACACTGCACAGCTCCCCTCTCCTCCGCTCGGCCTTAGTGTGCTACACTGTGCTGTGCAGTCTCCAACCACACATGCTCAGCCTTCCCCGGCCTCTAGGTCTTTCCTAGAAGCACAGTCCCCCACCCTGCTAGGCATACTTGGCCTGCATCCTTATACCTCCCCCATAGCTAGGGAGCTGTCACTTAGTCTCTGACAGTGTCTTCTTGTCTCATGTCTGTTCTTCAAGTGTTCGATCTGTCCCTGGCCTTCCTCAGTCTTTGAACATGACTCCAGTTAGAGCTGGGGGTGGGCAGTGCCTAGACTCCCCCACAGGTGCAGGGCTTCAGACTATTCCTTCCCTGGTCCTGCCCCCTGTTTCACCTCTTGAGAGTGTAGGCACAAACACCTGCCAAGTGTCTTCTGTGACAATACATTCCCTCGGTCAGCAAATATTTGCCGCCTGCGGTTCAGCCCACCTGCAGGCCACCCAGGATAGGAACAGAAGGGAGAGTGACGGGGAGCCAGCAAGGAGAAGCTGGAGAGGAGGGCCCTCTCATCTTGGGGTTGCATCACTGCAGGCATGGGGGCCAGAACTGTGAAGGGGGTGTGCCTGGGAGTGCTGCCAGCTCTGGACGCCTTGGAACAACTGGAGCTTGTCTGGGGTGGGCAAAGGTAGGTGAGCTGAAGTGCTTGCTCCTGGTGAAGTCTGGCTGACTGCTGCAGGCTGCTGATTGTGTCTGAGATGACTTGGGTGATTCATAAAAACACTCAAAACCTTTCATTGTGGACCATTTAGAACATATACAGAACCGCAAAGAATAGCAGAGGGATTATGCTATATACTAGGATTACATAAGCTATTTGTGGGATTACATATACTACTACTCCAGTGTCAATGTCCAAGGAAAAGGTCACCACGTCCTTTGCCAGCATGAATCCTTCACTTATGGCAACATTTTTGACGTCAGCATTGGTTTCTCTGGGGACCCTGGTGCTTGTGAAAAGTAAGACTGAGACTGGTCTTTGGGGGCCCCTAGACAGACACATCAGGACCTGTTACACCTGGGCTCCCATTATGGTGGTTGACTGAGTCACCAAAAAGCAGGGGAGTTCCAACTTCTTCCTTGGTTCAGCTCTGGTGAGGGGGCCTGCCCATGTATGTCTCCCTGTGAGGGAGGACAGTGAGCCTCATTTTACACAGGACGAAATGGAACTGTAGAGACGGCCTTTGAGGGCAAAGGTGGGTTGGGAAGGTGCATCTAGTCCTAAGCCCCACCTCAGTCTTTACCATGCACACCAAAGAGAAAAACTGTCATTTGTTTTGATTGCCAAGGAGGCGTCAGGAAGCTAGGTACCTAATCACTGTCTGCGGGGCCTGTTCAGGACATGGTGCGGCACTCATCGGGCACCTGGAGACTTTGGGCACTGAACCACTCACTTCTGATGGAAGGCTGAGGCGAGGAATGAGCAGGGATGTCAGGAGCAGTTTTAGGTGGGTGTCCTTCTCAAGTAACTCTAAGCTCTATGGAAAATTAGTGAATCGCCATCCCTGCCTAGCCCTACCACACTGGAAATGGCTTGAATTGGAACACCACAACCACTCTCTGCAGTGATCATTCTGTCCCCGTCTGCAAGATGGGCTTGCTCCCCTGGTCATACTTAGCTAAGACATGAATCCAGGAAGGTGACCCCAAAGTTACCATGCTCACATCCACTTGTTTGTTGCCTGATTTGCAAGAGGCCTGGGAAAGGCTGCCCTTGACCTAGAGTCTCTCCTTCTTCTCCAGCCACAAAGGAGCTTCAGACAGAAGAATTCCTTCCTTGGAGAGACGTTAACTATGTCTGCTTCCTCCTTATAAGGTCCCAGCAAACATACAATTCTATCAAAGCTCACCTTAGGGCACCAAAAAGTTTTTTGGGCTTACTTGTAAAGCGTTGGCAACCCCAAAGCAGACACCCTGGAAAGTCTACATCCAGCATGGACAATGGGCCCTCCAAGGCCCCATAGATGGAACCCTCTCTGTTAGGCACCCCAGCCTATGTACGGTAGCCTCTCTCAAGACTCTGAGGCCACATGCATTTAGGGCAGAAGTGCATGCAAGTGGCTGAGAGGAGAGACTGGATTCTCAGGTGGGTGTCCAATGACTCTCTACCTCCTTTTTGAGGGAATGTCACCAGTCAACAAGCTGGCTCTTCATGGCCTCTTGCAAGCAAGCACAGCTGATCTGACGAAGATGGTGACCGCTTTGCTTGGAGGACCACATTTTACGACACTCCCATTTCAGCAGGAGTGGGAGGCAGGAGGGACCAAGCCTGTCACTGTCTCTCTGGCTCTGCCGAGATCCCCCTACATCCGGGGCATGGGCCCCTGCCCAGGCCCATCTGGCGCAGGCGGGCCTCCTCTTTTCCTCCTGTCCACAGAGCCAACAGACAGTAGCATCTACGGACGGTGATCCCTCCCAGCAGGAAGCATCTCAGCCATCCATGCCAACACCCCACTTGGCAGGTGGGCTGCCTGCCTCCCTGAGGCCCCATATGAGCAGAAAATATCTGGGATGGTGGCGAAGGAGGCCTCAGACGGGGCCACAGGCTGGCACTCACGCTCAGCAGGCCTTCTGTGTTGCTGTGTGCCCTGGGCACATTACTAGGGCTCTCTGGGCTTCCCTGGCTTCCCCTGGCCTTCAGCAGGTTCAGGAGCCAAGCTGTGCAGAGAGGCCTTATCCAACTGGGTGCTGAGCAATGAGAGGGGCTTCTGTTAGTCTTTGCTCTCTCCCACGACCCATTCCTCCCTCCCACCCTTTCCCACTGATCCCTGCTGTCACGACACATTGACAAGGAATGCTTTCGGGCTTTTCAAGGGCCATTGCCCCCACTCGAGTGCTGGCTTTGTACACATCCCACACAGGGAGCTCAGACGGCCCCAGGCAGGCGGCCCCTGGGGACCTGTCTGCCCAGCCTATAAGGCAGAAAAGCAAGGAAATGCGGGTAGAGCGGCTGTAGGCTGCAGGGAGGGAAGGGAAGGCGCAGCTCTGAATATAGAGGTTGGGTTTGAACTGCCCTAGAGCCCTGGGGTGTGGAAATGCCTGTAGGTCTTCAGGTTGTGTTCTGCACAAGGGCCAACTGGGAGGCCCGAGAATGTCCTGCATCCAGACCCTTTTGCCTCCCTCTGGAGCCTCCTAGACCTCCCAGCCACTCCCTTGGACCTGGATCTAGCAAATTGGGACCATGTACGGGGCAGAGTCGCTGGGATGCTGACATGTGTCACAGCCTTGTGTTGAGAGGCATGGCTGTGGATGTTGCAGATGGTCAAAGGCTGAGCTTTGCCGCTCCCCAGCTGTGTGGTCTTGAGATAGTTCATGAACTTCTCTGAGCCTGTTTCCCAGCATTTAAACAAATAAAGGTATAAAACTGGCAGAGTGAAGCTCGTCGATCTGACATGCATAGCTCATGTACTTTTTTCCATATGTATATAGCCACGCACACCTCTCTAAAAGTTCCCTTGTGGAGCTTCGGTTTCTCCATGCAAAAAAAAAAAAACAAAAAAAAAACAAAAAACCAAAAAAACAAAAACGGGAGAACCGATAGCGTCACGGAGCACTGTAAAGCAGAACAAGACGAGGCCTGTCACACACTGGGTCGGGTGTCCTGCGTGCAGCGTGTGCCTGGTCCACAGAGGGCTGTTATTGCCCACTCAGGTTGGCTCGGCAAGTTCCGCCTCATCCTACTCTCCACGAGCCTGTGTTTTGCCCCCAGAAAACTAAGCCCTCTCCAGGTAGTAGTTCTGGCTTTACTGTGTGGCCCAAGAAAAGCTAACTCCCTTCTCTGGACCAATGAAGAGATCAGACTGGCTGTTTCGCTGGGCCATCCTAGGTTCTGTGTTTAAATGCTGTGGTCTGGAACCCTTCGTTGTTCCCACTCAGCCAGGGCCTTGGCCTGGGCCTCTGCGTGGGTTGTGTGCACTGGGAAAGAAGGAGACAGCTGTGTTTGCCGGTCAGATGGCTGGGATTGCCCCTGGGGTGCACCCTGAGTACCCTACATCTACATGAACCTACTCCACCCCAAACTGCACACAAGCATTTTTAGGGATCTCTTTACCTCCCCGATGGCCCCTGACTCATTTCACATTTGTCAGGAAGAAATTGGAGGCACTGGCCCTTCCTCCTCTGCAACACTCTGGGGACACTCCCAGGTCAGAGGAGAGTAGAGGTGACAACAGAGAAAAGAATAAATCTTGAGACAACGCCCCTCCGTTCCTCCGCCAGTACAGACTGATGCCGCTGAGAGCCATACTACTGCCCTGAGTTGGCTAGAGACGGGAGGAGCGCTGCAGTCTGGGTCTGGACAGGAAGTGCTCTTCCCAGGAAAGCAGGAGGCCAGCACAGCCACAGTCAAGGCCCTGGGACCTGGAATTATTGTCTACTGGTCAGCCATGGTCCCACATTCCAGCCACCTACCCCTGGGCTGTCTTACCAGGAAGCCTTTTGGTGTGTGGGCACGAGTGCCCCCTGCTGGGCAAGGATATGCCCTGAGGACAAAACATGGCCTGAAGACAGGCAGGTGAAGGTTGGCATCTGGGCACACATATACTCATGTGCACATACAAATAATCAATAAATATAAAATATAATAAAAATATAAAATTAAAAAGATAAACCTTGCTGGGCTGTGTGGTACACACCTTTAATCCCAGTGCTTGGGAGGCAGAGGCAGGTGGATCTCTGTGAGTGCGAGGCCAGCCTGGTCTACAGTGTGAGTTCCAAGACAGCCAGGGCTACACAGAGAGACCCTGTCTAAAACAAAACAAAACAAAACAAACAAACAAAAAGGTAAACCTTTAAGAGACAGAGCTTATGAGAGGTCTGTATTAGTTACTATGACAAATAGTAAGTTGACGAAAGCGATTTTTTTCGGCTCACGGTTTGAAGGTGTAGTCCATCATGATGGGGAGGGCGTTGCAGCAGAAGTACAAAGCACATTGCACCTGCAACCGGGAATCAGAGAGCCATGAGAGACTGCTCAACTCATATTCTCCCTTTTATTCAGGCTAGCTCTCCAGCCCATGGGATAGGGCTGCCCTCATTAGGGTGGGTTTTCTATCCTCAGTTAAACCTTTCTGGAAACCCTGTAATAGACATACCAAGAGGTGTGTTTTCATGACGACTTTATATTCAGTCAAACTGACCATGAAGTTAACCATCACAAGGTCGTTACCGGCTTTCCTCTCTCCGGCTTCCGGTCTGGCCATGTGATCACCCCTTTTCACAAGTGCCCCACAGCATAGTGTCATCCACCATGAAGAAGGTGATGTGTGTAGGAGGTTGTTTGGACTTCTGTCCTTCAAAGCCATGAGCTAAAGAACTCTCTTTTCTCGGTTACTTACCCAGCCTCAGGTATTTCATGACAGTCATGGAAAGCTGAGTGATACCGAAGCTTTATGCTCTCTGTCATCTAGATTCCTCTTTGTCTTTTAATTTGATGTGGTCACAGTCTAGGGAATCATATGTGGACATCCTTGGAGTAGGTCTCTCACTCCATCCACATAACTCCTTCCTTGACCAGGACCGAGAGACTCTGTGATCCCTGTTCATGATAAGAGCTGGTCAACATCATGGACTGGTAGTTCCAGGTGTTGTCTCCCTTTTCTCGCTCCTTCACCTTTGAATTGTTGCAGTGACCCAGTGAGACCTAAAAACTACATCTAACTTTGAAAGAAGGGAATATAAATCAACCAGAGATTCATACTTAGGTAATCACAAGCCTTTGACTTATTTCTGTTTGGGGGAGAAGAGATGGGAAGGTATTATTTTACGAGTAAATAAAGGTGTATGTGACTGTTAACCCACCAAAGAGCTGCACAGTGACCTTGTTCTGTTCATCCCCACACACTGGTTCATTTATTTCAGGTAGTGTGATCCTTAAACCTCACTACCACAGCCAACAGTGAGACCTGAGCCTGGCTAATCAACATCTTATCTTCCTGGCCACGGGGACTTGTTCAGGAAAGAACATGGGACTCATCAGAAGCAGTGAGATTAAATATTTGAATACTCACAGAGACTATTGAGAAAGACTCTTTCTTTAGGTCATATAACCATGATGACCTTGAACTCTTGGTCCTCGTATCTCCATCCCCCCAAGTGGTGGGATCACAGGTGTGCACCGCCACACCTAGACACATAAGCATATTTTTGTCACTCTGTGACAGTGGGATCATTGATCACAAATAGTGTCCTGACAGCAGTCTGAAGTTTGTAGAGATCTTCTATAATCTCCCCTCATTAATCCTCACCCAACATGCAGAGAATAAGGAATCTCAGCACTGTTTCACAGGTAAGAAACAAGAGCCTAAGAGAGGAGATGTGATTGGTTCTTGGTCACATGCTTGCTAATGCCCTGGCCAGAACTTGTATTTTCTCTCCCCTCTTGAGTTGCCTTCTGGGAAGATGAGGAATCAGAACAAGCTCTGGGAAGAAGTGGAGTTCGGACATGAAGGGTGCTCTGATGGGAGAAGCTGGAAGGGGCTCATTAGAGCCAAAGCCAAGAGGTGGGAACGGAGGTTCAGCCTGCGTCAGCACAACATCATGTGTGGACAGACTCATGAGTGCACAGGTATGATGTGCCATGTTGAACAATTTGTAGTGAAAAAAAAAAAGAAAGAAAGAGTCCCTTGACTGCCAAGACTGCATGGCACAGAGATGTCTGGAGCTGACCGTGCTAAACCCTTAGGTAACTATGAGTTCCCAAATCCTTGAACTCTGAGAAGACAGAACCTTTGGATGGTCTGTCCTGAGTACTCCAGTCACTCTGAGGAGTGGTGTCCACTCTGCTTGGCTTCCCAGGGTGCTTCCCAGGGTCTCAGACCTGGAGAAGAGGTCTGTTAGTACCTTATCTTGAAGTTAGACATCTGTATGGCTGTCCCAGGCTTCCACGTGACTGTTCAGGTGCCACACTATGTGGTGTTGAGTGATGAATGTCCTGCACCTTTCTTAGCCTTGGAGTTCCATCTGGGCGTTGGAGCTGAGGTTGAGAGGCATTGACAAGAGGAAAGCTTCCTCCTCCCTGCTCCCACCCATTATTTCTTCCTCTGGAGCTAGCATCTCAGAAGACTGGTTCTCACTGAGGCCTTGTGGACCTACATTTCTGTTTTCTGGCAGCTTCAAGCCTACAGCCTGAGCCCCATCTCTCAGAAGAAAGTCCATCCTTGGACTTCTGGGACACTGTGACTCTTGCCAAAAGTCATTTCTTGTCCTTATGTGTCTGTCTGCTTTCTCTGCTCACTTCTCAGGGAGCAGGCCTGTGTCCATTGTGGTCAGCATACTGCTTGGCGCCTGGTGCATAGAAGATGCTCTATCTTCAACACTATTGAAGACAGAATGAGTGGCCCCAGAGTCATCTCCTGAAGTGGACAGATGGCAGCTCCTGGAATGATGTGTGAAGGTCCAGCCTCTGAGTGCCCTTGGGAGGCCCCCTCTGAGTATGTGTAAGGGTGGTGGGGTAGGAGGAACTGTTCTGTAGCTCCATGAGACAGGCAGGCCTGTCCCCATGGCACAGCTGAGGAGCTCAGGTTTGCTCAGGACCAGCCTTCCAGTAAGCGCTAAGCTGGGATTTGACCCAAGATTCACGGCCAAGGTCCATCTACTGCTAATTTCAAGCTCTATGGATCTGCACATTTCTTTTCATCTAAATGCTTTATTTGTTTCAATCAGGATTTCTGTTTGCAACCAGAGCTTTCTAACCTTCAAAATGATACTGGCTTACAGAAGAAAAGGGAGAAGTCATTCTTGAAGCGTTTCCCGAAGCCAAATTATGATCTAGGACTGTCCTGGGGTACCAGCCCGCTCCATTGTTCTCAGACATCCCTATAAAAGCCGTTCCCCACAACAAGCTGTGAACCTCTAAGCGAACGTGTCAACTTCTGAACAACGGTCATTCCCCGATTCTGGCTGGATATTAGCCAAGGGCTGGATATCAGCCCAAGCGAGTTGCTCAATGCTCTCCCTGGAGGGGGCTTGCTGGATGGGAGGGATTTTCCAGCGTGACTTGGATGAACCTAGAGCTATTTCCCCACTGAGCAGCTCCAGCCTGAGAGGCACCAGCAGCCTCAGCCGAGGGGTGGCGGGGACAGAACAGGGATGTGGGTCTCCCAACCTGTTGGTGATTGGCCTGGTGCTGTGGCCCTCCAAAAACTGTAGAATTTGGGCCTATGTACAACCAGGAGAACCCTCAGAAAATCTAGCAGCTGGGTTACAGGGATTTGGACTGGTTTCCAAGGAAACAGAAGCCCCCTCACCCCACCCCTGGAGAGGCCCAAGGTATAGTGGGAGACGCTGGTCCTTGGAGCTGAAGGGCCCAGGGTGGGGGAGGAAGAGGCCACTTGGGAAGAGGGCAGGAAGGGGGATTTGGCACGGGCCTCTGCTGCCTGGTCTCAATTTACTTGTGAGGAGCCCCCTAATAGCCGGGTGAGAGCCGTGTGCGCTTTCCTGAGAGCCTGCTAAGTGTTTATGGAATGATTTGTGAGGAGAAGTTTCTTTGGAAGCAGCTTGGGGAAGGTATGTTATTAAGAGTTCTTTCTCCAAGTTCCCCTTGGCTCGCTTCCCTCTGGCCCCTGGGGTCTGGGCAGCCCATGGTCACAGCAGCTGTTTGCTATTTTGTAGGCCATGGGGCCTTGATCGTAGTGGGGCTGAGGGAAGACAGGGAAGTGGGGTGATTTCCTCCTCCCCAAGGGGGCGTAATGCAGCCAAGAGCTCCGAAGCCTGTGTCAGGAGCATCCCCTGAGGGAGGCAGGGGTCTGCCACGGGCCTAGGAGGAAGGTGTCAGAGGGCATAAGAGTATGCTGGGGACCATCAGCCCGTCATATGGAAGCCACTGGAGAGTGATATGAACAAGCCAAGGACGGTGAGGGGCAGTGACAGGCTTTCCTTCTCTGTCAGACTGTAGCTTCCCAAGTTAGGACTGTACTTACCTTTAGATGTCTCAGCTTCACCCGACGTGGAGGGCTGGCCCAGAGCAGGCTTGGTGACCCACTTTACTGAGCCATCTAGCCTGCCCAAGTCAGGTCACTCCAGCTGACAGGGGCACAGTGGGTGCTCTGGGTCAGCTCAGAAAGTTCCATTAACTATGAGTTTTGGTCTGGGAAGCCCAGGGTCATCTGTGAATCATTCTATCCATAGAAACCTTCCCACCCTAGGTGAGACAGAAGCCTCCCCACCCTCATGGTCAGGCTACAGAGACCACTAGGAGCCAGGCACTAGCTGCCTGGACTCTGAGACCCCTGCTTGGGCATGTGTGGCTACCAAGATCTTTATTCCACTATCTGAGTACAACAACTCTGTGAAATCAGGTTTTTACACTTCGTAGTATTATAATTGAGAAAAGTAAAACCCAGACAGAGATTGGTGCCACACTCTTGAGGTTATACAGCAAATGCCCACTCGGGTAGGAATCAAATCCAGATGTTCAAGACCAACACTGGGGCTCGTAATCTTTACACGGGCCAAAGACACCTGCTTCACCATCACACTTAGCACTCCACACTGACCTGCTCTGTGATGTATACCTGAACATACGAGTCTCGCTTCTCTGAGAGCTTCCTGAGGACAGGCATCAGATGGACAGCATCAGGAGATACCTTCAGTTGGTCTGGAATAGAGAAGATAGATGGACAGGTAGATGGGTGGATGGATGGATAGATGGATGTTGAATAAGTGGATGAATGAATGGATGGTGAATGGACTGATGGATGGATAGTAGATTTTGGATAGTAGATGAATAGGTAGGTAGATAGTTGATGAATGGAGGATTTATGAATGGTGAATGTCTGGATGAGTAGATGGGTGATGAATGGATGAATGGTAAATGGGTGGATGGATGGATGGATGGATGGATGGGATGTAGGTAGATGGTGGATGGATTCACTGATGGGTGAATGGATAGATGGTAGATGGTGGTGGGTGGATCTTGAGTGGATTGATGGTTAAACTTACGTCAGACTTTGGAAGGAAGACTGTGAGTGAGTTAATAAAGTCTCCAACATGGCAGGGTATTAGAAAATGGGGCTAAGGGGTGAACATTTAGGTCTTAACAGGTGCCAAGTACTGAACTGAGGGACTGTTGTGGAGATTTTTATATTACAAATTTGTGGGAGTGAGTTTTGGGGTCACAATGAGTGAGAATCTCCACTGGCATTTTGTGAGTGGGGGCATTTGACAGTTTTTTATGAATGGATGATTGAAAAGATGATATTACATATGACTGAAACCTAACTCTTTTACATATATGCACATTTTGGGGGGGGGCAGGATTCTAATGCACCCTAGTGTTTCCAGGAATCCATTCACCTTTTAACCTGGGGACGATCGTCCTGTGTTCGGGACATTTTTGAGACTGATTTGTCATTTCACAATAGTCATGGCACAGACAGAAGTGCTTCTGATGGTGTCTGAGGACCAGCTGGACATTCCTGGCCCCCAGCCTGTGTGTATAGAAATTGCCACCATAGTGAGCCTACATATGCACCCGCTCGGTCCGTCCTCTAGGGCTGCCCGCCCCAGCGTGAAGATGGTGACCCGTGCGTTTGTGTTAGCAGTTCCTTTCCATTTATTTCATCTGTTTCACTCTGTGAGTGCTGTGCTGGAGCCAAGGCACATGAGCGAAAACAGAGTGTGCACGCGCCTGCGCGGCTTCCTAATTCTGCTCCCTGTTGTTAGATCCGGAGGTTGAAATCAGTCAGGAAGGAAGTATTTACACCACGGAAATTGGCAAATGATATAAATCAAGTTTCCCTTTTCCTTCAGGGAGGTGACTGTTAAATATTTACTAGTTCACCGGCTGCCCTGGCTTTTGTCACTGTGAGTGGAAGCAGGCGACGTTATCAACCGCGATCATCTCTGTGTAATGGCGGGGCACGGGGCCTGCAGGCTGATGCAGATGGAAATAGGACATACTGCTTATGGCAGGTGACAGGAAGATGCCAAAACAAGCCAGGAAGCTTTGAATCCATGAGACCTGGGAAAAGAGTCAAACAGCTCTGGAACGTGGTCCCTGCTCCTGAAGAATTTAGCAACAAGCGATTTTACACAACACACAGATGCTAAGGTCCCGTGGGGCTGCTGTGTTTCTGGGCTAATTTGTTCTTTGGGGCTTTGACAGATAAACAGAGAAAGAGAGGCCCTGTGGCTTTGACAGTGACCAGCCTCGGTGTCAAGTCCCCTTTGATGTCTGTCCTGAGCCTCTGCATCCTGCTGAGCTCCAGTCCATGGCGCAGCGGTCGCCTCTGAATGCCTGCTGTGTGCTGGGCCTCCTGTGTGCCCAGTGCTTCTCCTCAGGAGTACTTCCTCCTAGCTGGCATCAAATGCTCAACAATCTTCCTTCCCAGCTTCCCCATTGCTAGGATTACAGGCGTGCACCACGCTGCTCAGCCTGACCTCATCTTATTTCTGCCTCTTTTCAGATGAGACAAGCTCCCCAAGAAGACATGACTGGCCCAGGTCACCTAGCCAGCAGGTAGTGGAACCAGGACCCACAGCCAAGCTGTCTGACTCCTAGGCAGGCTCTTAACCCTACACTCTCGACCTTTCAAAGCCAAGATGGTATCTATTCAGCCCTCCCTCTGAGGAGTCTTAAAGTGTAGGTCAGAGCTGGAAAGGACTGGATGAATGACCTAATCCCTGATTCTCGGCACCTCACCAGACCAACCCTCCCCCAACACAAAGCTATGGTACCACCAGTCACTTGTCCAGAGAGGAGATGTGGACGCCTCCTCTTTCTAAGGAGCCGTGTTTTGGCTGGCTTGTTTATCATTGTAGGTAGGGTCAGGCTAAATAATGGTGATTTCAATGCCATTCCTGAGAGCCAATGCTATTGCTATGGCTTTGAAACACAAACAGAAGAAGAATCTATTAGTCACCCAGGAGTGCAATGAGCCTGTTGAGTAATCAGCCTGCCGGCCTTGGTACCTATGAACCACAAGGATGATAAATGAAATACCACAGACTCTTAGACTCTTGCAGGTGGGTGTGGGGCTGTGGGGTAGGGAGGTCACAGCCTTCTGGAAACCCTGCTATCCAGGGTGCTTTCCCACACACCAAGACCTCTCCTCTATTTCCTGTCTCAGAGACAGGGAAACTGAGGCCAGAGAGGAGAAATGGTTTACCAGAGGTCAGCAGGAGGTTTGGGGACAGGATGGAGTTCAGGTCGGCAGTCAGTGTTTGGGGATAGCAGTAATTACAATGTGCCATGGCCCCACAGTCTCTCCATCTTTCTCCCACTTGCTCTCTCCTCTCTGACACCCCGCAGCCAGTCCTAGCCACTTCCCTCCCCCTTCAGATAAGGCTGCCAGAGTTTCTAGAGAAGATTGGAGACAGGGTGTGGCTTCCGGGATATCCAGGACTGGGGACGTAGATTTGCATCCTGTCTCCCTTAACCCAGGCCGTTCATGTGCAGCTGTGTGGGTGGATCCAGACATCATCTGGGATTTGCCGAAAGGGCAGAGGCCCCAAGAGTTCTCTAAAACCCAATCAGAAAGGGCTCCTCAGCAGGGCTTTGACTCCTGAGCACCCAAAATCCTGTAGTTGGTGTGAACCTGTTCTCTCCCTAGGGGCGTGGTCTCGCTGCTTGGTTTTCCTGCTCTATAAAATGGGTGCAGGAATGTTCCTCCACTAAGTAGCTCTCTGCTGATTGCACAGCCATCAGGTTTCACGCTTCTGTGCTTACGCCGTCTGGGTGCTGAGCTGAGTGGCTCTGCATCCTGCTCTTCTTTGTCTCTCACTACAAGCTTAAGGCTGGACTTCATAGTTCCAGGTTCAGTGCTAAGGCAACTGAGCCTCAGAAAATCAGAATACCTTGCCCAAGACTCTCCCAACAGACCCGCCCAGCGTCCACACCTAGAAGGCGTTGGGGCACATTCTGTGGGCACTTTAGGCAGGAGAGTAACATGCCCCAGGACAAGAATCTTAAATCCAGCTGTGATGGTTGATGTCAGTTGTCAAGTTGATAGGGTGTAGAACCAGCTAGAGCGGTGGTTCCCAGTCTTCCTGACACTGCGGCCCTTTAATACAGTTCCTCATGATGCGGTCGGTGAACCCACCCCCAACCATAAAATTATTTTCGTTGCTACTGCATAACTCTAATTTTGCTACTGTTAGGAATCTGTGCTTTCTGATGGCCTTAGGTGACCCCTGTGAAAGGGTCCTTCAACCCATCAAAGGGTCGCGTCCCACAGGTTGAGAAACACTGCCCTAGAGGGACTGGCAAGATGGGTCAACAGGCAAAGTGCTTTCCATGCAAGCCCAACCCCCTGAGCTTCATCTGCGGACCACCTGAAGATGCTGGGCGTAGGGGCGTGCATCTGTGAGCTCAGCACTCCCACTTTGAGATGGGGGTAAAAATAGGAGAATCACCCAGAAGGGTCTAGGTCAACTAGCTTGGAGAACACAGCAGAACAAAAACGATGGAGACCCTGACTCAGTAAGATGGCAGGTGAGACTCGACTCCTGAGAGGTGTCCTTCGACCACTCTGCACACATGTCTTGGCACCCATGTGCCAGCATGCAGTCACACACATTATCACATTATTATTATTACAAACTCAGGCTCACCCCAGTGACAAACCTCTAGGCTAGTCTTTGAGGGAGTTTCTAGACTGGGTTAGCTGAGGTTAGAAGACCCAACCTGGATATAAGTGGTACCGTTCCATGGACTAGGAAGACAGCTGAGTACTGGTGCCCATCTCTCTCTGCTTCCCGACTATAGATGTCACCAGTTGCCTTATGTTCCCACCTCCATGCCTCTGTACCCTCAAACTGTGAACCAGAATGGACCCTTCCTTCCTTAGGTTACCAAGCATTTTGCCACATCGAGAAGGAAAGTAGCCAATACACTGCCTGGAGAGAGGGGGCTGGCTCTTAGAGCAGGAGGTGGTACGCCGGCTGCAGGATGCAGTCTTGGGGATGATCACTTGGAATCTGTCATGATGTCACTAGCCATGGGCTGCATGGTAGCTGGGTGGGTGGTGGGAGGGAGCAGGCTTCTGAGAAGCAAGCTGGCGTCTTCAAACGGTTGTGGATTTGAACCTCTGCGCAGTCTTGTGAAGTGGAGATTTTTAGCCTCCTTTCCAGTCCAGGCCAGAGATAAGTGATAGGCTCACAGGCCATCTTTTCACTGTCCCTCTCACCTGTCCATATTTGTTGTAGGACATCACAGGAGTCACCCCACCTCTCTGGGCCTCGGTCTCTGTAGATTCAGGAAAGGCCCTCCTGCCCTTGGAGGAGGTATTGGAGGAGCTCAGTGAGATCATGGGTATGCTTTGAAGTTCTGCCCATGACTGACACTTAGGTACTGTGGGATTTCAGGGGTCCAGATGCTTTAGCCTCTAAGTATCACCTCCTCTGGCTCAGCCCAGCGCCTCAAATTCCATTAGAGCTACTTCCCTGGGATCACTCTTCATCCCCAGTAAGTTCCCAAGAAGAGTAGCCTGCTTAGAGCAGGACTGCTCGTTATCCTCAGACACTTAGATTCACCAGCACATCCAACCCATGACCTCACAGGCCACACGTATCCCAGGATATCCACAAATGCGGCTCATTTGTAGATGCCAGGTCATGTCAGGACATGGAGATCCCTCCTAGAGCTTACCCATTGTCATGGATGGGTTAAGTTCATTGGGTGGTTTCTAGCAAGGTGGCTGTCCGGGACAACAGAACACTCTTTCCTTGGAGAAGTCCTTGCTGTTAGGCTCATCCCCACCTTACAGGTAGATACACCATATCCTTCAGGGACACAAGTAAGGGTGTGAGATTTCCGTGGCTGTGACTAGCTATGCCCACCAGGCCTGGTGATGCAAGTCTGGAAAGCAAAGGGGTAGCCTCTGGGAAGCCATGCTCTGTGGAATCTGGGGTTAGAGGGTATTTGGCTGTCCAGTGTGTGTGTGGCCAGTACAGAGCTTAGAAGGCTCTGCAGGTCAGTCCAGAACAGGCAGGCGGAGTGAATTCTGAAGAAAGACAGGAGTGGTATTGTCAACACACAAAGAGTTCTTTCCACAAAGGGATAACAATTTATTCTCGAGCCAAATGTGTGTGACCATGGCCCAGGAACAAAGATGCAAGTTTTTCCAACTACCATAGTCCATTGTGGAAGTGGTTGCATAAGACATCTATTAGTTACAAATCGAAGAAAATGATTCATAGTATTTAGCAAATACATTGGTGGAGGCCACAGGTAGGTGGGCTAAAGCACATTGGGAAGTCCTGTTCTAGGTTCCAGATGTTCCTTGACGACACTTTGAGCTCTTGGATCAGCAAAAGCTAGTGGTCCGCTAAGACTACATTGTAAGGTCTTGATAGTCATAGGATGTTAGGTCAGACTCAGGGGTGAGTGATGGGCGGCTTTCAAAGGGACTAAAAATAGCCCAAGATAATTTGGCTCTGGTCTGCAACATTTTAAATCTCGACAATCTCAAAGTTTAGTCATCTTAGAATCTTAAGATGGGTGCGTTCTCCTCCCCTTTCCTTCTGGGAACTCCAGTTCACTGCAGGGTGGTTGGCTTATTACTCTAGGATTTTAATTTATAGGAATGACTGAGTGTTTGGATGCAATTGTCTCTGGTGCTAGGGGTGAGGTCATCTCCAACAGAGAGGCCTTGGGTTGGGGTGATGTTGCTGGAGACGATGTCATCTCAGGGTGAGCTCTGGGTCAAGGCAGTGCTATCTGGAAGTGTGCTGGTGGTGCCATTGCCCGTGGATGCTCTCTCAGACCAATGTGGCTTCCCTGTGTTTGGATAAACACCCATTGCATGGAGGGTTTGGACCTGTGCATTGTGCCTCAGTGATAGCTCCCAGACCCTTTGTCATAAGACGGCAGTAACAGAGGGATGTGCAGCTACCCCTGACAGGGTCTAAACAGGCTGCCTTTCAGAGGAGCATCTGCCTGACCCATGGGACAATCATAGCTAATGGGCCCTAGGAGTGTGTGTCCTCTATCTGACCTCTAGCTCTTTTTAGATGGAGACGAGATGGGAAACTTGTAAGGATTAAGTGTTTGGGGCAAGAGACACTGGTTTTAGAGGTGTATTTCCTGGGGGTGTATTAGCTGCTTCTCTCGGCTCTGTGAACACAGACCTGACAGAAGAAGAAGCTTCAGGGAGGAAGACTGTACCTCAGAGCACAGTTTGAGAGGGGACAACCCATCGTGGCCCAGTGGATTTCATTGCAGCTGGAGCATGTAGGTGGGCTTTTGTTACATCTCAGAGGAGGAGGAGGAGGAGGCAGCAGAGAGTTCTGGTTGGAATCAGAGGCAGCCTACAGCCTACAATCCCTCCCGATGGTCTGAAGGCTGCCTGTCATGAAAGCTAGGCCTCATGTCCATCCTTCCCAATAGCATCACCGGTGAGGGGTCAAGTGTTCCAACACATGAGCTCCCGGGCACACTTCATCTCCAAACCATAACTGATGGAAATGTTAAAAGCAATGTGTGGGGGGGGGGGGGGGGGGGTTGGGGAGAGAGCTTAGCCATTAACAACAGCATGCACTGCTCTTGCAGAGGACCCATGCTCAATTTCTAGCCCCCATGTCAGGCAGCTCGCAGTCGCCTGTAACTCCTGCTTCAGGGGGATCCAAAGAATATGGCTTCCTTGAGTGCCTGCATTCATGTGCATATACTGCTCACCCCAGACACATATACATGCATACACATAACTAAAATAAATATTCTTATTGGTTTGTGGGTAGGGTTTCTCTGTATAGCCCTGTATGGCTGTCCTGAAACTCACTCTGTAGACTAGGCTGGCCTTGAACTCAGAGATTCGCTGCCTCCTGAGTGCTGGGATTAAAGGCATGAGCCATCACCACCCAGCTCAAAAATAAATCTTTAAACGACAAATAAAAGAAGTTTGAGCTGGGGAGATTATTCATCTGGCAAAGTGCTTACTTCGTAAACTTGAGGACCTGAGTTCGATCCCCAGAGCCTACCAGGCATGGCGGCATGTGTTTGCAATACCAGTGCTGGAGAGTCCGAGCCAGGCAGACGCCCGAGGCTTGCTGGCTAGCTAGTCTAGCTTCCTCCCTGAGTCCCAGGCCAGTGAAAGATCCCGAAGAATGAGAGCCAAGGGTGACCCTGACCTCCACATGCATGCACGCACTTGTGTACACACAGCCACACACACACAAGCAGTTGGGGAGGGGATGGATGGGGCTCTTATCTTGGACTCAGGGACGTGAAAGCTCTCTCAAATGCCTCTCCAAGAAACCAGCATTGTGGGTTTTGAGAAGTGCAAATGTGTACGTGTTGTTATCCATGTCTGTGACTCAGAAGGAATAGGGCACACTTGAGCTAACCTTGTGACCTTGAGATGTGTAGGGATATATATAGCATCAATGTTTCAGAAAGGTCCCAGCATTCTCAGTCTTGAAGGGAACATGTCTTAGGTAATGGCCTAGGTTTTCATTGCAGATTTGAAGATGGCACCATTTGGTAGCCAGGATATCCTAGGCCGAAGTGATTGGCGAAATGTTTGGCCAGTATCACTCCTCCACTAGAGACCTCCTCGTTGAGGGAAAGATGCAGCGGCAGCCACCCCGCTCCATCCCATGCAGCGGTGAGCAGACATCTGCAGTCTGTAGACCTTCAGTGTGACTCATTCACTTCATCTAAGGGCTCCCGGGAAGCCAAGGAGCTAGGAGAGAATGGTGTCCTTCAGTACTGAGGCAGGAGACTGAGGACTTGGGAAGCCACTACTTCTTACAAATAGAATACGCTAGAGGGCCCAGCTTTGCTTCTATCCCTGCCTTAAAGAGGCTCCCACAGCCGCTTCTGTGGTTTAAAGTACATCTGGCATCTGGTTAAGAGGGTCTCAAGCCCAGGTTCAGGGAGCCACTGTTTCCATGAGGCCAGTAGTAGCCAGGCTACATGACAGGAACCTGAGACTGTGGGGGACAGCAGAAGTCCAGAAGGATGAGGACCACAGAAGTGAGTAGCTAGAACAAGAGGAAGTCCAGGTTGCAGTGTGGCTCTCTGTTACCTCTGGGACCTGGTTTCTATCCAGTCCCTGAAAGGCCAGGATTGGCTAGCCTCTGAGAAGGGCTCTGCAGGCCATAGTGGCTGTGCATGGCAGCATTTCTGGCCTAGCTTTCCCCAACGTCCAGGTGACCTCTGCACAGGGGCAGGGCACCTTTAATTTACCCCAAAAGACAGATGAGGTCAGGGAGTGGTGGCATATGCCTTTAATCCCAGCAGAGGCAGAGGCAGAGGCAGAGGCAGAGGCAGAGGCAGAGGCAGAGGCAGGTGGATCTCTGTGAGTTTGAAGGTAGCCTGGTCTACAAATTGAGTTCTAGGACAGCCAGGGCTCTACAGAGAAACACTGTCTACCACACACACCTCCTCCTTCTCCTCTGTCTCCACCAACTCCAGAGGCTGTATGCCCTGGGCAGATGAACTCACTTTAATGTGGCTTGACCACACTTAACTGAGCATTTTCCTTTAAACACAATAAAACCACGCAATGCATTGTCCTTCGCTGTTGGAAGTCTGCTATGGAAAAGCTGCCTTCACCGCCCCAGCCCCATCCCATCTGGGTTTTCCTATTCCTCAGAGCCCAAGCTCTCAAGAGAATTAGAATTCTAAGACTTTAGAATCATAGGATAATGGAAGTTGAGACTGATGTAATCCCAGATTCCTCCAAGCATGGAACCATAGGGAGCCACAATGATAATCTAAGACTTTATTATGTTAAAACCAGAGACTCCATACTCAGAATCTTCGAATTTGGCATCCTAGTATCCCCAGCCAGCTTGTCTGTGTCAAAAATGTGTCAAACTGCACCCAAGAGTCCCACCGCCCATGGCATGCATAAAGATCCTGGTCTGGGGCCTCAGAGCAAGCGAAGCATGGAGGTTGTGGCCGGTCCAGCTAAGGAAGAGCCCGATGTTCTCATCGTTGTGGGAAGAAGAGCAGGGTGCACAGAATGAGTCTGACCCCAGCCCTGCAGCCCCCAGTAGCCCTGCCTGGATATCGATCACCCCTCTGGCCTTCCGTATACAGCAAGGACATGAGGGGTCCCTCAACTTTCAGCTCGTTTCCAGTCATTTCCTAAGTTCTCTCCCGAGACGGAGTGTGTGGGGTTCTGAACAACACCTCACTCTCTGGAAGGCTCTGAGGACCTGATGAGATTCGGAGGTGGAAAGCAGGAAACACAAGTGTCCATGGTCAAAGAGGGAACTGAGGATACCAACTTCCACCCGGCAGGGAAGGGCACCATTTAATTAAGCCTTTCTGTGTATCACCTCTACTCTGCATCCTTTCCAGTCATCCGCGCTGTTCAGTTTCCTCACGGGCAGAGGGCAGAGATTAGCATCCTTGGCTGCGTCCAATCTGCCCTGCTCCTGGGAGTGGCTGCTTCTCTGAGGCTCAAGGAGCTTATCTAGAACTCAGTTCCCATCTATATACAAGTTCTTTGAAGTTGGAGGAGGA
The DNA here is from genome assembly GCA_902168425.1 of Peromyscus attwateri. NCBI lineage: Eukaryota > Metazoa > Chordata > Mammalia > Rodentia > Cricetidae > Peromyscus > Peromyscus attwateri. The sequence continues at coordinate 15,977 of CABHPP010170752.1, read as the reverse complement.
GCTAAATGCTCCCGACCTTGTAATGCACAGGCAGAGGTCGGCGCCGAGGCACACAGCTCATTTCCACACTGGATGAGCTCGCAGCCCACATGGCCCATCTGTTGGGGCTGCCATTGTTGCCGCTCCTCCACAGTGTTGGTGTCATCTGGATCAGACAGTGAGGAACCGACCAGGATGCACCCACATCCTAGCTCCTCCCCCTCCCTAAGCTTATTTCTCTTTGCATTTCTCCCCACAGGGTGGCATTTGGTCTTCTCAAGTTGAGTTGTTTAAGTATTGAGGGAGAGAGGGTTGAGGCTGGAGGCCTCCTTTCAGGGACATCAAAGGCCACCAAGCCTCCCTCGCCCTCTGTGGGAGGTCTGAGGCCCTGCGCTGTCAGCATGTGGCAAAGTCAAGTTCCCTGCACAGGGGCAGGCATGCTGGGGGCAGAGGAGAGTGGAGGCTGGGATGGGATCAAGTTGCCCTGAGTGGAAACAAACCCCAACCCCAAACCAAACCCAAATAGAGATTCCAGGAGGAATTGGGTGTCCCAAGCAGCCTCAGGCTAGGCTGGGACAGGGGGGGCAACAATGAACTCAGGGCTCTGGGCTCCCCAAGAGCTCTGTGGTTCCCAGGCCTCTGAAAGCCAGCAAGCCTACTCCTCCCTGGGAGACCCAGGCAGATGGAATTCTAGCCTGTGAGCCAGCAGCCTCCATAGCGGGTGGGGAGCTCAGCCTCTGTTTACATCTGTCAGACAAACACCACACAGCCTGGAGGTGGCTGAGGAGCCTAGACCCACACTATTGTGTCTCAGTTAGCAACGTGAAAGGTGTGGGTACATTAAAGTAACGGGAGCCGGCCCTTTGCGTCTCCTAGACACTGGTGTAGACCAGAGTCCTGCTCAGTTGGGGAGCTCTGAGAAACAGCAACACAAGGTAAAAACCGGGCCCCAGTACTCATGAAGAGCTAAGAAGCAACTCAGCTTGCTCTTTGACAGGGAGGCTTGTGTGAAGGAGGAAGGAAAGGAAGGGAGCCGCCAGACGTGGTTCTTTCTGTTAGTTAGGTCTTGGGACAGCCTCTCTCTGCTCTTACTGGCCCAGCAGTGAGGCTGAGTGGGTCCCTCTCGGTTATGAATCAGGGAGGTGCAGACAGGTGCTCATAGCGTTGAGTGGGGCAGGGATAGGGAGGGGAGGGAGGGCTCCTCCTGCTTTTCCAGGCAGCCTGGGCATCTGTCTGCTTCCTGCTTCTTTCCGCTTCACCGCAGGGCAGGGAAGGCCAGCTCTGGGGAGTCCTAAGGGCCTTTGTGGCCTGTTGCGGTGGGGCTTTGGAATGATTTCTGCTTTTTTTTTTTTTTTTTTAATCCTGGTTTGTATTCCCTCCTTATAGGGCTTCCCACGTGTCTCCTACGATCCTTTTGTTGTCTCTTGTGGAAGTGTTTTCTCTTTTTTTGTTGTTGTTGTTGTTGTTGTTGTTCTTTTGTTTTTTGTTTTTGTTTTTTTGTTTTTTTGGTTTTTTGGGGTTTTTTTTGGTTTTTCCAGACAGAGTTTCTCTGTGTAGTTTATCGCCTTTTCCTGGAACTCACTTGGTAGCCCAGGCTGGCCTCGAACTCACAGAGATTCGCTGGCTCTGCCTCCCGAGTGCTGGGATTAAAGATGTTTTCTCTTAATATGATCCATCTTTGACATTCACTGGTTGGTAAATACCTTCTGGGTGACTAAGGGTCTCAGCACCTCTCTGGAGGTCAGGCCTGAGAGCTAGAGCCCTCACTGCCATATTTACACAACCACAGGCCTGGCTCCTGATTGGGTCAGGATGAACTTGTGACTGGGATGGACCTATCATATGCTCTACTGCTGAATCTGTGATTTGGGCTCCAGAGTCAGGTCTGGCTTCTCTTGAGGAACTGAGTGGAAACTTACGGAACTTCGGTCGTGTACCACCGGTCCAGGAAACCAAATGCAGACGGAAGCAGTTAGAAAGTGCATCTGTGCCCAGCCACCTCCATTCTTGGGTGCATTTCTAGCTCCCAAAAGACAAAAGTTGGTCCTCATCCTATAGCATCTTCAAGAACTGTGTCTTTCAAACGAGGAATCCTTTTGGCCCAGCTTGCTTTCAAGTCTTAACAGTTGATTCATTTCAAACTTAAAACCGGGAGTATCAGCGACTCCCACTGCCTCCTGGGAATCCACTCAGCAGCCAAGGCTCAGCTTGGGCTACTTTCTAAGGCGTCTCCTTCCCCAGTGAAACCCTCCTCTTCTTCTTGATGTCCTTGTCCCTTTAGGGTCCTCTACACCTATACATGAACACGCACCACTATTTCCATCATATTCTCTTTGTTCAACCAGCTCAGCCTACTCTACTCTTGATAGAGACCCAAGAAAGCAAAAGACTGCCCAGGAGAAGCCCTTAAGGGCCCAACGCTGCAAAAACTGGGGTTGGTGTGAAGTAGTCGCCCAGATCATCCCAAAAGCCCTTCTTAAGTAGCCAGAAAGGTGGTATATAATTCCTCCAATCACAGCCCTCACTCGGGCATAGCTTCCAGCTCCACCAATCACAGGCTTTTTGTTGAGTCATTAAGGAGGCTGTCCATCTTCTGTCCCGCGTGAGTATGGCTGGAGGGTAAACTGGATTCTTTAGAGCTCACCAAGACTTGTCTTTCCTCGAGAGGCCTCTTCCAAAGCAGGTGCGCTGTCTGGAGCTGTTGCAACTGGAGCGAGCCTATCCGAAGCAGGAGTTGGGTTTCAGTAGCAGCTGTGGTTGCCGTGGTCCAGCTGGAGTGGACCCTCCTTGGAGTGACCATGTAATGTTCAAAGCAGCCAGGCCGCCATGATGACAGTTGAGATAGTTGTCAAAGACTCGCTGCTTGCTTGCTGGCTCCCCGGCAGACAGACATCAGGGAAGGGTGTGTTAGTGTCACTGAAGGGCCTGAAGCCCTGCTTTCCACAGTTTTGCTCATTCACAGGAACACACACACACACACACACACACACACACACACACACGAGAATAGAAACTTACATTGGAATTAACACTCGCAACAGTGCTTGACCCCTAAGCAAGTCCCCCTAGGGAACAATGGGTCCCTCTGATCTGTCTCTTTGTCACTCATGGAGCGTCTGCTGCTTGCTTAAGCTCTCTGGCAGACAGCCTTCACTCCCCTGCCTCTCTCTAAGTTGCACCCAGAGGGATGAGTATGACATCATTCCTCACTAAGAGTTTATAAAGCACCCCTCCCCTCCATTCCAGGCCTGCTCCAGCTCTGGCCTCATCTCTCTGCCATGGGCCGGACTCAGCCATTCCTCTCCTCCTTTTCTGGCCACAGCTTTATGCTGTGTATTCTTGAGGTCTTTCTGTGTTCCCCCAATTTTGTGATTCTCCACACTGTTCCCATCCCTAGCAGGAACAGTCTTCATTGAGTGGGTCCTGAGATCCAGAGCCTCTGGGCTTCTCAGTGACTGAGGGCCTGGGAGCAAAGGGGTAGGTAATAGGAGCTGTTGTAGGTTGAATTATGTTCTACTCCCCAACATGTGTTGGGTTTCTGACCCTAGATACCTGTAAACAAGTCCTTATCTAGAAATACAGCTTTATAGATAGATACCGGGTGCAGGTTGTCCTGGACTCCAGCCGGCCTTAACGCCAGTGTAACTGGTATCCTTAGAAGACAGAGAAGACACAAAGACACAAGACATGATGTAGGACAATGGTGGCTGAGACTGGCGTGGTGTGGCTGCCAACACAGAATGCTGGCCACAACCCAAAATTGGAAAGCAGAGAAATCACTGGGGAAATGACTCAGTATGTAGAATGTTTGC
>CABHPP010170752.1:0-11786 GCA_902168425.1 Peromyscus attwateri | reverse complement strand
TTTCCTGGAACTCACTTGGTAGCCCAGGCTGGCCTCGAACTCACAGAGATTCGCTGGCTCTGCCTCCCGAGTGCTGGGATTAAAGATGTTTTCTCTTAATATGATCCATCTTTGACATTCACTGGTTGGTAAATACCTTCTGGGTGACTAAGGGTCTCAGCACCTCTCTGGAGGTCAGGCCTGAGAGCTAGAGCCCTCACTGCCATATTTACACAACCACAGGCCTGGCTCCTGATTGGGTCAGGATGAACTTGTGACTGGGATGGACCTATCATATGCTCTACTGCTGAATCTGTGATTTGGGCTCCAGAGTCAGGTCTGGCTTCTCTTGAGGAACTGAGTGGAAACTTACGGAACTTCGGTCGTGTACCACCGGTCCAGGAAACCAAATGCAGACGGAAGCAGTTAGAAAGTGCATCTGTGCCCAGCCACCTCCATTCTTGGGTGCATTTCTAGCTCCCAAAAGACAAAAGTTGGTCCTCATCCTATAGCATCTTCAAGAACTGTGTCTTTCAAACGAGGAATCCTTTTGGCCCAGCTTGCTTTCAAGTCTTAACAGTTGATTCATTTCAAACTTAAAACCGGGAGTATCAGCGACTCCCACTGCCTCCTGGGAATCCACTCAGCAGCCAAGGCTCAGCTTGGGCTACTTTCTAAGGCGTCTCCTTCCCCAGTGAAACCCTCCTCCTCTTCTTGATGTCCTTGTCCCTTTAGGGTCCTCTACACTATACATGAACACGCACCACTATTTCCATCATATTCTCTTTGTTCAACCAGCTCAGCCTACTCTACTCTTGATAGAGACCCAAGAAAGCAAAAGACTGCCCAGGAGAAGCCCTTAAGGGCCCAACGCTGCAAAAACTGGGGTTGGTGTGAAGTAGTCGCCCAGATCATCCCAAAAGCCCTTCTTAAGTAGCCAGAAAGGTGGTATATAATTCCTCCAATCACAGCCCTCACTCAGGCAGCTCCACCAATCACAGGCTTTTTGTTGAGTCATTAAGGAGGCTGTCCATCTTCTGTCCCGAGTGAGTATGGCTGGAGGGTAAACTGGATTCTTTAGAGCTCACCAAGACTTGTCTTTCCTCGAGAGGCCTCTTCCAAAGCAGGTGCGCTGTCTGGAGCTGTTGCAACTGGAGCGAGCCTATCCGAAGCAGGAGTTGGGTTTCAGTAGCAGCTGTGGTTGCCGTGGTCCAGCTGGAGTGGACCCTCCTTGGAGTGACCATGTAATGTTCAAAGCAGCCAGGCCGCCATGATGACAGTTGAGATAGTTGTCAAAGACTCGCTGCTTGCTTGCTGGCTCCCCGGCAGACAGACATCAGGGAAGGGTGTGTTAGTGTCACTGAAGGGCCTGAAGCCCTGCTTTCCACAGTTTTGCTCATTCACAGGAACACACACACACACACACACACACACACACACACACACGAGAATAGAAACTTACATTGGAATTAACACTCGCAACAGTGCTTGACCCCTAAGCAAGTCCCCCTAGGGAACAATGGGTCCCTCTGATCTGTCTCTTTGTCACTCATGGAGTGTCTGCTGCTTGCTTAAGCTCTCTGGCAGACAGTCTCCACTCCCCTGCCTCTCTCTAAGTTGCACCCAGAGGGATGAGTATGACATCATTCCTCGCTAAGAGTTTATAAAGCACCCCTCCCCTCCATTCCAGGCCTGCTCCAGCTCTGGCCTCATCTCTCTGCCATGGGCCGGACTCAGCCATTCCTCTCCTCCTTTTCTGGCCACAGCTTTATGCTGTGTATTCTTGGGGTCTTTCTGTGTTCCCCCAATTTTGTGATTCTCTACACTGTTCCCATCCCTAGCGGGAACAGTCTTCATTGAGTGGGTCCTGAGATCCAGAGCCTCTGGGCTTCTCAGTGGCTGAGGGCCTGGGAGCAAAGGGGTAGGTAATAGGAGCTGTTGTAGGTTGAATTATGTTCTACTCCCCAACATGTGTTGGGTTTCTGACCCTAGATACCTGTAAACAAGTCCTTATCTAGAAATATAGCTTTATAGATAGATACCGGGTGCAGGTTGTCCTGGACTCCAGCCGGCCTTAACGCCAGTGTAACTGGTATCCTTAGAAGACAGAGAAGACACAAAGACACAAGACATGATGTAGGACAATGGTGGCTGAGACTGGCGTGGTGTGGCTGCCAACACAGAATGCTGGCCACAACCCAAAATTGGAAAGCAGAGAAATCACTGGGGAAATGACTCAGTATGTAGAATGTTTGCCTTGTAAGCATGAGGACCTGAGTCTGATCCCCAGAATCCAAGTGGAAAAACACAGGGTGCTGTGGCGCCCACTTGTCACACCAGCACTGGGGAGGGCTAGGCTAGTTTCAGGCTAGTGAGAGAGACCGTCTCAAAGGCAGACCACTCTTCTTGCCTATGATCCTCAGCAGGAGCATGGCTGTGATAGCCCCTCGAGTGTGGTCTTTAGCATCACGAAGCATAAGAGGACTGCAAGATGACTCAGTGCATAAAGGCTCCTGCCACCAAGCCTGATTCCCTGAGTTCTATCCCCGGTACCCACACGTTGGACACAGAGCCAACTCCCACGATTGTGCTCTGACCTCCACACGTACTTTACGGCATGCCTATACACAGGGGGCAGGGGGCTGTGACAAAAAGGGGTTTCCATTGTGTTAAGCCCCCAGTCTATGGTCCGTTGTTATGAAAGCCCTAGGAAACCAGAGTAGGCCCCACAGCTACTCACGGACCTGACCCAGCTTCTCCTTTGGTCCTGGGTGCCCATTGTGGAGAAATCAGTTCATGGTCCTCCTCAGCTCACACTTCTCCAGTGGCTTTCTCTGGCATCCATGACCCTTCATAACCGACCCCACAATTCCTCTGGCTTCCTCTCTGTATCAGTTACATCTTGTGTCACTTGGATTAAACGTCTAGAACAACTTAAATCTAGGAAAGATTTAGTTTTATTCTGGGTTTTTTGTTTTGTTTGTTTGTTTTAGTTTTCAAGACAGGGCTTCTCTGTGTAATAGCCCTGGCTGTCCTGAAACTCACTCTGTAGATCAGGCCAGCCTCAAACTCACAGAGATCTGCTTGCTTCTGTCTGCCAAGTGCTGGGATTAAAAGTGTGTGCCATCACGCCTGGCTTCTGATTCAGTTTTTGAGGGCTCAGCCCACTGTAGTCAGGGAGGGCATAGCACATCAGATGAGTTCACAGCACGGTGGCCAAGGACCAGAGGAAAGGATAATGCTAGTGAGCTGCCGATTTCTAACTAAAAATGTTTTTTTAATTAGACTTTATTTGTGTGGGTGCATGGGTGCTATGATGCATACATGGAGGTCAGAAGACGACTTTCAGGAGTTGGTTCTCTCCTACCACATGGGTCCCAGGGATCAAATTCAGGGTGTCAGCCCAGCCCTCTCTTCCACATCTCTCTTGATGCTGTATTAGAAGACACATCTTTACCCAGGCCTCTTCTGTTCATGCCCTAAAGCCTGTCTGAGGTGATCATTTCTTCTAGAAATAATAGCAAGCCTTATTTGTTTGTTTATATTTTTGAGACCTTCTGTAGGATCTCCTGGGACTGGAGTTACAGACAGTTGTGAGCTGTAAGCTGTCATGTGGGTGCTGAGAATTGAACCCAGGTCCTCTGGAAGAGCAGTCAGTGCTCTTAACCACTGAGCCATCTCTTAACCACTGAGCCATCTCTCCAGACCCAGTATTGGACTTTCTCCATATCATTTCTCGCCTCTAGGAAGCAGGTAGCTTTTATGATTTGGATATGAATTATCCCCCTCAAAGGGGTCACAGATCAAACTTTATAAAGTTTAAAGGCTTGGTCCCCATCTGTTGGTGCTGTTTATAGGCTCCATAAACTTTAGGAAGTGAGGCCTAGCTGAAAGAGATGGGTCACAGGGGTGGTAGTGGGGGTGTCCTTCAGGCCTCGTCCCCATTTTACAGGCAGGAAAATTGAGGCTGATAGGGCTGTAAGAGTTTTCCCTAGGTATAGGTAAACTGAGTCACAACCAGAGGCAGTGCTCCACTACCACCACGATGTCTCTCACTTTGTCTGAGGAGCCCCCACCTCCCCCAGGACATCTGCCTCCCCGGGCCCTCAGCTGCCACAAGTTTCAGGAGAACAAATTATGCTGTAACAGGAGGTGAAATCAAATGCGGGTCAAATAGTTTTCCACGGCAATTTCATGCAAAATAATTCCAAGGCATCCATCTCCTCCCCGTGTGGGGTTAGAACACATGCAGACAGAGGGCCGGAGGAGCCAGAACCTAATTGGCTCTCACAAATAAATAAACACAGCACAGACGACACCACAGTCCACAGCCGGCTAGAGCATCAATCACTGCTTTTATGAGACCGGTAGCCTGTCAGAGACCAGACCCCCCACCTGGTCTCTGAAAGAGAATGCCGATGGATATCCTTGTCATCTGATCTGGGACCACTCACAGAAGGGTAAGCCGGGGTCCTCTGCCAGACCCTCACCTCACCTGGCTGCCCCCTGGGCCTGACCAAGAGCAGGCACCGTTCACACTCACCCACCCTTCCCCTCTCATTCTTCCATTCCCTCTGCAAGTCACATGTAGTAAGCACTCAGGAAAACCTCCAAAGACTAAGTCTGTTCATTCTCCCCTCCTTCCACTTCTCGGCCTGAGTCTCAGAAGAATATCTCCCTGCAATCCCGGTGCTCAGGACACTCCTTCAAGATATAAAGTGCTTGGCCAATGGGCTGAGCTGGGTCCCATGGCAACCCACAGTGTACCCAGCCAGGTGAGCTTGAGGGAAAAGGGACTGCACACCCTTCCAGCTCTCTGGCAGACCTGCCCCCTGCTTCCCGCCAAGGTGGCACGTGGAAGGTGATTCCCAGTGCACAGACATTTGGAGGAGACATCCAAACAGCCAACGTTTCCGTGTCCCCCCGAAAGTTCTCTGAGCAGGATCCCTTCTGTGTTCTTCTGTGTGCCTGTTCTAGGGAGTCCTCTGGGTCTGCCAACTAGGCTGGAGGTTCATTGCTCCAAGCCCTCTTCTAGTCCTGCTTTGGGCAGCAAGTTTTAGTGGGTGATGGCTATTATTGACCCCATTTCCTACTCCAGTGATCACTGCGATTGCTTTTAATCCATGCATACACTTAAAAATTGTGTTGAAATACACAAAATTTACTGCTAGTGACATTGGTAGTGTTGCTCACCATTATCTGGTTGTAGAACATTTTTGTCATCCCCGGAAGGAAGTCCCCTGCCCATTATGCACGCAATAATCTCCATCTCCTTCTTGTCAGCCTCCAGCTCACAATCCTCCTGCCTCTGCCTCCCAAGTGCTGGGATTCCAGGCATGTGCCACCATGCCCAGCTTAACTTATTAAGTAAAATTTTCCTTTTAGATAGACTTTCAAATTCAGGAATTTCCCTTTCTTTCAATTTTTTCTTCTGTTTTGATTTACTCATTCATTCATTCATTTGGTTAGTTTGGAGATGGGGTCTCACTATTTAGCCCAGGCTGGCCTCAAACTCATGCTCTTCCCATCTCACCCACTTTCTAAGTGCTTCTGGGATTGAAAGCCTGCACCACCGGGCCGGCCCTCGGCATTTTGTTTGTTCGTTTTTGGTTTTGGCTTGGTTTGGGGTTTTTTGAGACAGGGTTTCTCTATGTAGCTCTGGTTGTCCTGGAATTCACTCTGTAGACCAGGCTGGCCTTGAATTCAGAGATCTGCCCCTATCTTACCCCTGCCCCTGTCTCCCGAGGGCTGGAATTAAATGTGTGCACACTTGGACAGCTTTTTTTTTTTTTAAAGACAGAGAGTTGTGCCAGGCAGTAGTGCACACTAATCCCAGCACTCAGGAGGCAGAGGCAGGCGAATCTCTGTGAGTTTGAGGCCAGCCAGGTCTGCAGAGTGAGTTCCAGGACAGCCAAGGCTATACAGAGAAACCCTGTCTCGAAAAACAAAACAAAACAAAGACAAACACTCAAGAAAAGAAAAGAAATCAAAGAAAATAAAAAAAAAAAAAAGAAAAGAAAAGAAAAGAAAAGAAAAGAAAAAAAGGACAGGGACTTGTGTATCCCAGGCTGACCTCAAGCTAAGTATGCAGTCAAAGATGACCTTGAACTTTTGGTCCTCCTGCCTTTGCCTCCCGCGTGCTGGGATTACAGGCCTGTGTCACCACACTCAGTTTATGTGGTGCTGGGGACTGAACCCAAGGTTTCATCCAGGCTAGCAAAGCGCTCTCCCAGTGAGCTGCACCCGCCCTCTTCTTAATGACCTAGCACAGGTAAGGGAGCATGGCTCATCTCCAACTCACCACTGAGGATTCTGAGGGCCGTGTGCACATACCATGCATACACACACACACACACACACACACACACACACACACACACACACTCATGTAGGCACACACACAACCAGGCTCCACCCAGGGCCCACAGAGCCGTTTGTCTCTGGCCTCCTCCTGAGCCAGTTACAGCATCTTTGAGGTGAAACTCAGCCTTCTTCTGTCGGGGATGCTAGGCCTCTTTCCTTGGTAGGTGTGAAAGAGTAGACGGTGCTGCTTGTTCAGAACTCAGTCTTGCTCACCCCGTAAATTTAGGCTGTTGACTGACAGGCTGAGAAGGCTCCAGGGTCAGTCAAGGAAGGTGACAGGGAGGATGCCGGAGGGTGTGTTGGTTTTGGCACCTGGGCAGATGGTGACGCTGTTCTTAAGGCTGGCGCGGGGTTTGATGGCACACCCTCAGCCCCCAGCTCACACCTCTAGGCCTCTGCACGCACCATTTCCTCTAGCTGGACTCTTCCCCTCAAATTTCTCCAAGCTGTATGGAGCTCCTATGTATCCTTCAAAACCCAAACAATGTCACCTCTGCCATGGGACTGGCAGTGAGCTCAGCCCGTGTTGGCAGCAGCAGGATCTCCACTTGGGAATACAAAGTGAGTCTAGCCTGTGGCCCTGTGACTGCCCCCTGGCTAAGGGCTCCCTTCCCTGCTCCCCTGCAGCCCCTGCGTTCCCTTCATGGGGGGCACATCTGATTCCATTACTATCCTATTAATGCTTGAGACAAGAGTCTCCAGAGCTTCCAGGTCAAGAAATCAAGACAAATTTCAAAACAGCTTTTTTGAGAGATGATTTACATTCTGTGCCGTTTTCCCATTTAGAGTTACAGTCAATATCTCTTGGTATATTGCATTTTTATTGGTTTTTAATTATGGTAAAATATCTAGCCCATAAAATTGGGCATTTTAGTCATGTTTTTATTTATTTATTAGTACATACAAACTATATGGAATAAAAGATTCTATTGTGCAATTTTAAACCATGTGTTAGAGTTATTTCTTCATGTGTGTACGTGTGCCTGGGTGCATAGACGTGTGCCCCAGTGTATTGGGGAACAACTTTCAGGAGTGAGCTGTCCCTTCTGCCACGTGGGTTCCAGGGATGGGACCCAGGTTGTCAGGTTTGGTGGCACCTGCCTCTGTGCACTGAGCAGGATTTAATCCCAATAACTACATTCATGATACTGTGCAGTAAGAGCCTGTCTTAGTCACACCCTGACTGTCCTCATGCTGTGAAGAGACACTGTGACTGTGGCAACTCTCAGAAAGGAAAGCATTTAACTGGGGGGTGGCTTACAGTTCAGAGGTCAGTCCATTATCATCACGGCGGGGAGCATGGCAGCATGCAGGCAGACATGGTGCTGGAGAAGGAGCTGAGAACATGGGAGACAGTAGTCCTAAGAGTGATATAAACTGTAACAGCCCAGCTCAAGTGGTTTCAGAAGGGAAGAATATTAGTAAGTGGCCTAGAGACCATTCTTGTAACATTTTGGCAAAGAATATGACTGCTTTTTGCTCTTGTCCTAAAAAGTTTGCCTGAGACAAAATTGAAGTGTTTTGGATTTGTGGCGTCTCTTTACAATAGAACAATGACTAAGACACAGTCTAAGAGTTGAGTTTCAGGCAGACCTGGTTCAGTCCTGTTCTTCTCCCTCCAAGGTCCCACTTGTCCATCTGGAAACTGGGGCTGCTTCAGCTAGCCACTGTGAAGATTCATTGAGCAGTGGGGATAGAGGGCCTGAGGACTGTGGAACCCTGTACGGACCACTACTGTGTGCCTTGATCACCCCTGTGCTCTGCGGCCTTGGGCAAGTCCTTGACCCTCTCTAAACTCAGTCTCTAGCTTTGACAAGACAGTTTGAATGAAATGCTCTTAAGGGCCTAGGAGTCTTGCCACCTGACATTCACTGGTCTACCCCATAAGTGTTTCACTACAGCATCAGCCGGGGGCTTATGCTCCTATTGCTGAGAACTTATCTCCTATCCCAGTAGCCATAGCAACCATAGTTAACCATGTGTCATGGCTACAAGTGACTGATTAGAGCTGAGAGCTGAGGTGTCTGTGGGTTTTAAGCTTTGTGGGTCTTAGGCAGACGGTGGGCAGTCATGAGAGACTGAGTTAGGACAGGGGATGGATGCTAACAAACCAAGTTAAGGATCTGGGATTTCATAGGGCAGAACAGGAGCCCATCATTCTCAGGGGCTAAAACCAGCCCGGGCACCTCTGTGGAGGGCAAGAGGATTATGTTCAGGGAGCATGGCTTGGAAGGGTGCTTGGTGACTAGGAGATGGCTGGAGACCCTCCATGCCACCAGTCTAAAAAGTCCCTCATGAGTTCCAGTCTGGGCTATAGTGAGAGACCCTGTCTTGAAAAAAAAAAAAAAAAAAAAAAGATGAGGATACAGGGCTAGTAAATAGATCATCAGATAAAGGTACTTGTTGCCAAGCCTGACAACCATGTGAGACTCATACTGCAGGAGAGAAAGGCCTCCCAAAAGTTGTCTTTTTTTTTTTGTTTGTTTTGAGACAGGGTTTCTCCGTGTAGCTTTGCTCCTTTCCTGGAACTCACTTGGTAGCCCAGGCTGGCCTCGAACTTACAGAGATCCGCCTGGCTCTGCTTCCCGAGTGCTGGGATTGCTTCCCGAGTGCTGGGATTAAAGGCGTGCGCCACCAGTGCTCTTAACCACTGAGCCATCTCTCCAGCCCCCAAAAGTTGTCTTCTGACCACCACAAGCCCAGCATACACACATACAAAATTAAAAATGAAAGTAGAAGCCAAGAAAAGAAAAGCTTCAGGAAATGGCTGATCAGAGACAACTTCGATAATCATATCCTGTGTGATTTCAATGACCTCATCACATCGAATGATCAAGTCACTGAAACGGGAAGTTGAACTGACTAGACGGAGTGGTAGAGGTGAGCTGTCCTCTGTCAGGGGTGTGCCTGCCCCATCTGCCACCAGCTCCTTTTCTGTGCTGGGTGTGAGCCCAAGCGCTCTGCATCTCGGTGTGTGACACGGTTTGAATGGGCTCTGGAATGTCACTACCTGGTCCCCAGGGAGTGACACTGTTTGGGGAGGCTTAGATGTGGCCTTGTTGGAAGAAGTACATCACTTGGGACAGGCTTTGGGAGTTTTAAGGACTCTTGTGATTTCAAGTTCATTCTCCATTTCCTGTTGGTGATGTGAACCCTCAGCTTTCAGCTTCCAGCTCCCGCTGCCACGCCTGTCTCCCACCATGCTTCCCTCCCACGATGGTGATGGGCTCTTATCCCCTCTAGAACTATCTGCCAAGATAAACCTTTTCTTATGGGTTGCTATGGCCACGGTGTTTTGTCACATCAACAGAAAAGTCATACAGTATCCTTGCGTTTTTGGATGTCTATGCATGTCATTGGACCTGCCTTTTAGGGCTGCTCTGTGGTTTCCACAGTGAACACTTATGAAAGGTCCGTATGGGGCCTGCTGCTTGGGCAGGTCTCTAGGAGTATTAGAAGCCATCATAAAGGAGGAGAGGTGACGGCCAAGGGCTAAGACCCCAGTCAGCTGTCTGGCTCTTGACTGGTTCCTGCCTCCTTCATCAAACACTAGGGTGGTTAGCACTGTGGGCCACTCAGAGGTAACTGATCAGCCCTGCTCCTTCCCCTCAGCGCTCACTCAGGCCCTCAGCATCACTACCTTAGGACAGGACCCCCAAACTCACCTGCATCTGTTCCCATCCCTTCAGCCTTTCCCAGGTCTGTCCCAGGAAGACACCCGCTGGGAGTCCCTGGCCCAGTGGCTCCTCTCTCTCCTTCGGCCCCTCCTCACCCCAGTCCTGGGGACTTTGGGCTCACCTCCCTTTCCCCAGGAGAGGAATTCAGTCTAATGGCTTACTCTCCCTGTTCTGCATGCTGCTGCCCCTTCTCATCCTAAAATCCAAAAGACACATTTCCATCCTCCATTGCTCCAAATGCAGAAATCCTGTAAAGAAATGCTTTAAAATTACCTGCCCCTACACACACACAAAATTATATCTTGGAGATTTGATGACTCAGAACTTTAGAATTTGGGGTTTTTATCTTTTGGGATTTTGACATTTAGGATTTTGTCTTTGGAGATGTTCGTATCAACCAACTCCTGTTGCCCTCCTGCCTGACTTAGGCTCAGCTCTCCACTCTCTCCCTCTAGGCCCTGGTGCCCAATCTGCAGCTACTCTCAGACATTCCTTTTCTGGGTCCCGCCACACTCTTGGGTTATCAGCTGCTTCTTCTGCCCAGATCTGCTAGCACCCCTGCTCACTCCCTCCACCTATAGCCGCTGTCACAGATCCCTCTCCCCGGAGGGCCGGCGGCTGGGCCAGCTCCCCTGCACTCCACCCACCCAGCTTAGCTGATGGGTGTGACTGGAAACCTGGGACATCCACACTCAAGTCTCTCTTGGCCTTTATAGGATGTGCCATTCCACCCTGCATCCCTCAGAGGATGGGGTGCACCCTCCATGCCAAAAGCACTCCTGGCTCCTGAAGGGTTTTGATCTCTGCAGCCACGCCTCAGACTAGGAGCTGGAACCACAGCATGGGATGGAAAGGGTGGCCTCATCCAGGCTAGGGGGACTGGAGCATGTCCTTCTACTTTCTGAGCCCCACAACCCTCCAAGTTGAAGACAGACTACAGGAAATGTGTGCTCCCGACCCTTCTCTGACACATGTAGGCTCAGCCTTGGTTTCCTGAGTTTCCCACTCTGAACAGTGAAGGAAGGAGTTGGCTTTCTAGGGTTATCTAAGGGCTTCCTTGTTTGTTCTTGGTTTAGAATGTCACCTGAATCGGGAAGAGCAGCTGCTCCCACTGGGGCCAGGCACAGGCTTCCTTCCATCTAGGAGCTGGGACAAGCTGGGAAGGAACACGGCAGAGATTGCGGCCCACCCCAACACACACGGTAGTGTGTTCCCAGCCTGCTGCCCAACAGCACCCATGACCTGTGCACATTCCACTGGCCCGCTAGTGGACAAGGGCTCTGTTTTATCAACAGGAAGACCAGGCCCCAAGGCAGAAACGGACCTGCCAGATTCATACACGCAGGTGCAGCTAAGGAGGAACTCAAGGCATTTTTCTGCCTCATGTCTGTGTCACAGCCTGGTCCTGATGGGATAGCCACGGGGTTCCGGCCCTCCTGAGTATCATGGACTGCTCTCAGGGCAGCAGAGTCTGTTCTGGGCTTCTGAGAGAGTAGTCCATGACATCCAGATGTCTCCCTCACAGCCATACTTGATGCCTAAATCCCACCAATAGACCCTCATATTTGGGTACAGTGTGTGTCCCAGACCCTTGTGTCTAGCAAAGGCCTATTTTCCAAACCGTGTGTGTGTGCCCTTCCAAGTCCCTCCCCTAAGACCCTTAGGGATAAGCATGGTCCTGGAAGGAGGGAACCAGGGGTAGCAGGCGCAGCCCCCTGGTGGGAACAGCTCCCCCGGTCTGGGTCACCCTACCAGCGGATGCCCAAG